>CAUYQV010110637.1:0-42920 GCA_963574575.1 Galagoides demidoff
AAATTTAAAAAAAAAGAAAAAGAAAGAAAATGACATGAAGGCTGTGTTGATCAGTTTGATGGAAGTATTTCGGATTGCATGTGAAAACCCCACACTGTACCCCAGAAGTGCATTAATGTACATAGTTACCATTCAATAAAAAAAAAAAAAAGAAATCCTCTTTGAGTATCTTACAGGAAAAGCCACCCAGGGGTGGTAAGTTAGCACCCCTGAGAGAGGTGGAGTTCCATGACTTTCCAGCAAAACCAGCCAGGCTCCAGAAAGACAGAACACCCAGGAGCTCCCAGGGGCTGGGGTTCAGGATGAGAGGACAAGCTCTTGTCCAGTCCAAGAGCCAAGTGCTCCTAACGGCTTTTATTTCTCCTTCATCTTCCAGATGACGTCTGCCTGCCTGCCTCATCTTGTAAATACCGAAATGTCTTTGGTAGCTTCTTGACTTGGGGAGCTGATCAGCTCCCTCAATCACATATTCCAGGCCTGTTAGCTGCTATTTATTTTTCATCTACAGATGGCTTCATAAAAGCCATTCTTCTTATTCTGAAAGAAGTCCAAGTGGTAGCTCGATACTCATTTAAGATGCAAATCCGGTTATGCAGGTGGCATAAAATAACAGCAGCTTTGAGAACCACACGAATGAGGGCTGCAACTCACACAAACACCATGCGGCAGCTGATGGGAGCACAACTTTTCCTGCCTTCTTTCCCTGGGAGTGATGCCTCCACAGTGGAGCTGTTTTGCTCCTACCTGTAGAAGTATAAAGAAATTTCTAAACAGAATGCTTCCTCCTTAAACTCCTCTTCATTCCATGTTGCAGCCACATCCTAGACCAGGGGTCAGCAAACTTTTTCTGAAAAGGGTCACACAGGGAGTATTTTTGGTTCTGCAGGCCATATGGTCCTGGTTGCAACTACTCCTCTCTGCCAATGTAGTGTGAAAACAGCCACAGATAATACATAAACGAGTGAGCATGGCTGTGTTCCAATAAAACTTTATTTATAGATGCAGAAACTTGAATTTCACATACTGCTTACATGTTGTGAAATATTATTCTTCTTTTTATTTTTTTTCACTCATTTGAAACCGAAATTGAAACTCTCAAGACAAAGCCCACAGGTTTTAAGTTTATTGACCTCCGTTTTAGA
The DNA here is from genome assembly GCA_963574575.1 of Galagoides demidoff. Lineage (NCBI taxonomy): Eukaryota > Metazoa > Chordata > Mammalia > Primates > Galagidae > Galagoides > Galagoides demidoff. Next base: position 1,143 of record CAUYQV010110637.1, read on the forward strand.
TCATAACAATCTGATAGGATCAATTTTAGTCCTAACATCCCAAATAATACACAAAAGGAACTTTATTGATCCATTTCTTTTTGCATACATCATATGGGAAGAGGGGGCTAGAGCTAACATATTTCTTTATGAATATTATGATATTAATATCTAATGTGCACAAAACCATTTTTAAGCACAAAATATATACTGGTAAATGGAAATTTATTCTAATATATTTATTTTTTAAAGTGTGACAGGTCCTATTTGGTAGGATTTTTTCGGTTCATAATGAATGAGACTGCATTTGGTCAAAGAAACTGTACTTCTTTGTATTGTCGATAATCCAAAATTTTCCTTTATACATTCACCACCACCCATTTTTTCAGTCTGAATGGGTGAGTTGACCATAGCTAGGATTTTATTCCAGAGCAACTGTTAAGATGAAACTTACTTCACAGTTGGCAAGACCCTTGAGCCCTCACTGGTCACCTCTGCACTGTGATTTCAGAAGCATTTCTCAAGGACACACTAACCGCCCTTCCGGCACCCTTCTCACCATGAATGGGAAGGTGGAGTTGAAGCAGAGAATTATTTGATAAGCTTTCTCTTAGGACTGGGGACTCCACGACAAGGGGCCTTGTGCCTCACTTCCCAGGGTGCAGCCCAGGGAACCTGCACACCATATACAGAGACTTCTGGTCCAGCTGGGTCCCCACATCAGTGAATGAGTAAAATGCTAGTACAAGAATTCTCAGAGGAGCCTTATCAAGCCTGAGGCCAGAGAAACTGTCTCACTGTTATCTGCCCATCCCATCCCCACCCCTACCAGACTCAAAATTGACCCAGAATAGGCCAGCCGAGGTCTCAGAGATGTGTAAGATCCCAAAACCAAACTTCAGTAAAGACCAGATACCCCAGTGAAGATGGAAGACAATCACAAAACCCCAGCATCCTCACCCATCATTCAGGGCTGGGCATAAACCCCCAGGAGGTTAGCTCGTCCTCCAGGGGGAAGAAAAGTGATCGACAAGAGTTTCCTGAATTAATATTTATGCAAACAGGCAGAATAAATGTCCTTAACTTGACAAGATTATTTTCTGAACTCAGGATCAATTAACAGTCCAAAATCCAAATTAAGTCAGAGTAGTAGAAGTAACTGTGGTAGTGACACAGAAGTAACAGCAGCAACAATAACAATACAGCAGCAGTGGCTGCAGCAGCGGCAATGCCATAGGAGTAGACCGCAGGGGCCGGGTGGGGGGAGCCTGTCATTTGCTGAATACTTTCTGTTTGCCAGACCCGGTTTGAAGCATTTTAGTTTAAAGTGCTCATTTAATCCTTATAACAATCCTACGAGACAGATACTTAGTCTCATTTTACAAATGAGAAAACTTAGAAACAAAAAAGAACCGCTTGACCAAGGAACAGATTCAAGGAATATCTGTTGAGTGGATGAACGGGAAGGTTTATGAAATCAGAAGGGTGTGGGCATCCCTCAAGTCACCAGGAAAGCATTTTGGTTCTCTGGATTTGGAAACCAGAAGCCTTCTCTATTAAGAGAGGAAACAACAACAACAAAAATAAATAAAACAAAGATAAGAATTGGGAGCCATGGGGGCTAACTTCCCAACACACCTTTTCCATATCCTACCATTTCCCACCTCCCCATCCTTCACATTAGTTAACAAGGCCTTCTTTCTTTCTTTCTTTGACACAAGGTTATTCCCTACATTAACTTACAAAGCAAGGTTGGAAGTTGTAGAGCTACTGTTGTCTATGCCGTTCTGGGCTACAAGCAATGGGTGAGGCAGAGGGGTAAGGCACCCATCAGAGAGGAAATGCCATCAGTCCAGCATTGCCCAGTGTATTGGTGCCCTCAGCTGCTCCTGGTCTACAGACCCCGCCAAACATAGGTACACACACAATCCATGGCCCCATCTCTTTGGGGAATCAATACACTGCCATTTGATTGCTTTTCTCCATGTAAAAGGCCTTAGTGGTAAATATTTATTTTATAATTAAACTTATTTTCAGTTTTAAAAATATAGTGGTTTCCTACTTAGCCACAGGAAAGATGTGTCATCCAACTAGAAAAAGAAGTGATTCTTTTTTTTTTTTTTTTTTTTTAACCCTGGTTCCCTCTCTGACACCAACACTGGGCCCTGGGTGATCACGCCACCTAGTGGCACACTCGCTCTTCCGTGAGCCTCCCTCAGTCTGAAAGGAGGGTGCCCCACCACCGATGAAATTATTTCATCTCAAAGCCTGTGAATCTCAATAAATATACCATCTGTTCACCTTCTGTGTGGGAGTTCAGTCACCGTCTTGGCAGCAGTATTATTCTACAGCAATCACCTATGTCTGTATCACCTCTCCCTGCACTCAGCATCCGTCTCTGGAAATCTGACTTTCAAGTCATGGCTTTTGTAGACAGGACAGTCTCTATGGCTAAAACACAGAAAAACGTCTAGACTTAATTTGGGGAGGAGTCTAGAGGGAACCCAGGATCTCATGGGATAAGCAGTCTTTCATTTGAGCTGTGGTACTGAGGAGACTTCACTTCAGGCTCCCAGGTTTTAACCCAGTGAAGCAACAAGATTAGGAAAAGGGGATGGCTACGAAAAATGGGAAGTCATGGAGGAGAGAGCAGCCACGTGCTATCAGATGTGGTCCTGAGAAATGTGGGATCAGCCTCCAGCTCTGAGACTGTGTCCACAAAGGAGTCATCTCTCTGGGCCTCAGTTTCCTCCTCTGTAAAATGAGGCAGTTGGGATGGGCAACCACCGAACTTCCCTTCAGCTCTGAAATTTTAAGATTCTAAGGGATGGAGAATGGGAGCCCATGGTGCAGCCCACGCCCAGATGCACCACTGACTTGCTGAGCTTCACGGAGTTGCTAAGTAAAATTACAGCTAAAAAAAGAAAACGTCACAGCCACCAAAGTGCTTTGAATGCTTTTTAAATTAGGATTATTACTTAATCATATTTTCTTGCACAGTATATGGGAAGAGGAAACAAAGGCTTAGAGGGGCAAATCTGCTCAAGACTACTGCTAGAACATGGGGAAGCTGGGGTTTAACTCAGGCCATCTGGTTCCAAAGTCCAAGGTCTTAGGCAGTGCCATACTGGGAGGCTTCTTAAAAAGGCAGAATTTTAGGACAAGGGCTAGGGTCAAAGAAAGGATGAAAGGCAGTTCATGGCAGGCACACATGTATGGCCATAATGCCGGCATTGACTATATGTTGGTTCAGTTCCAGTTTCTTGCCATCCAGTCATCTATCCAAACAGCCTGACTGTGCCCATAATGCTGCTGTGTGTTCCTCAAACTGTGCTCATTCACTGCTGGGCACACAAATACTCTGCATTTCCCAGCAGTTTGGCAGTCATGCTGGGAACCAGAATTGGGCTCTGGATCATGGGATGGGATGCACAGCCTCCGAGTGTGGCCAGAAAGCCCTTTTTTACCCTCTTTTCCAATCCTTTGTGTCTCTGGAAGTGAAGGACTCCAGGAAAGCAGAACCATGTGATAAAAAAGCCACAGCTCCTGTGTTACCGCCCACCCACCTGCACTGGACTGTGGCAAAGTGAGGAGTAAGCACTCTTATTTTGCATCCTACTGAGATCTAGGAGCTATTTGTTATAGCAACAACCCACCAGTAGCCCGACCGAAAGGAATAGCAATGGCACCTGTTCTTTGCCTGCTTGGCCTCCAATACCCTTTCTTCTGAATGCAGGCCTTAATTCTCCTTCCCCAGCACTTTTATGTACTCAAAATTCAGTCCACACAGTTCAGAAAAGGATGCCACCATGGTCCTCAGTCCTGAGGCCTGATGGCACAGTTTGACCACCACATCAGCCAAATGAGAGACACATCCAGGGACTTTTTGCTGAAGCAATTCTGAAGGAGAAACTTTTTCTATGGGATAAGCCAAATAGGGTGACCTAAGTCTGGAGCCACAGGGAAGTCACCACACTAGAGGGCACATCCTTGAATAAAGTTAGTACGGGAAGCAGCAGAACCTCCAGGGGGCAGAGGACTGGAGAAATGGAAGAATAGAGGTGGGAGGTTGGGTGGAAGACAGGGCAAGAGAAGAAAGGGAGGCAGGGAGGAGGGAGGCAGGCAGGAGGGAGGCAGGGAGGCAGGAAGGGAGGGCGAGAGGGAGGGCGGGAGGGAGGCAGGGAGGCAAAGGATGGAGGGAAGGGGAGGAGGACAGACTGGGACAGCGAGAGGAAACAGAGAAAGAAGAAGTATAAAGGGGGTAGCTGAGGTTGACCTGAGGAGGAGGCAGGGGAGGGTGGATCAGAGGGAGAAAATGCAGAGTTGGGTCAGCACAAGGAGAGGGGCAGCAGGTGGGGTGGAGAGGGAGGACTCAGAGAGAGGGAAGGCTGAGGTAAAGATGGAACGAGGAGAGAGAAGACAGGAGAAGAGGAGAGGGTTATGCTGGGAGGATGGGGGTAACAAGGGAGAGGGGCAGAAGTCCAGAGAGACAGGGAAGGAGAGAGGGAGGGAGAGAGGGAGACGGGAAGGGAGTGAGATCCTTGGGCCACACCTAGTCAACCTCACCCCTGAACTGTTACACAAGTCAATAAATTCTCTTTTGCATTTATCCATGTTAATTGGTGTCCTGCCATTTGCTACAGGGACTTTTTCCATATTTTCCAAAACAACCTTAAAAATAGATGAAAGCAAAGTACATGCATGTCAAAACATGGACACAGAGTTATGCAACACCCTCACCAAGATTTGACTATCTTCTACCTAAATAACAGTTTTCAATATTCACAGCATCTCTATCACTCTGTCCTTTACCAACTGACTTCTTCGGAATTCTCCCACCTGGGGTTTTACTCTGCTGTGTTTTCTGCCTTCCTTCTTCTCTCTACCTCTCCTTTCACCTCGTCTAATAAGCTGTTCTGCCTTCTCACCCCTCTGTAATGAAACCTGCCTTGTTCCTGTCTTTAACATAATCACTGAGAATGCCTGTGAAAGTCCACCACCACCCACTCCCCCCACCCCCGCACCACCACCCCACCCCACCCCCACCACCCCTGTCCCTTCAACCCCACATGCAGGCTCAGCCCCGCCATGCTAAGGCACATTAACATGATTCCCCAGGCCACCAGCTCAAACTGCTGCTGCTCAAATCCTGTAACGTGAGTCAACAGTGAGCTGAACTTCATTGTTCTGCATCTCCCTAATGACACATTCTCAAAAGCGGCAGCAATAAACAATTGGCTTGAAATGCAAATTATTGCTCAAAATTGCAAGGGGGGAAAAAGGTGAAAATGTGCTTGCCACAAAGAGCAAAAGCAAGAGAGAGAGAAGGGAAGAAGGGGAGAGAGAGAGAGAGAGAGAGTGTGTGTGTGTGTGTGTGTGTGTGTATGCGTGAGCTTTGTTGTGCACAGGTGCACATCCATGTACCGGGAGGTGGGCCAGAAGACGAAATAAAGGATTCAGGTCTCAAATGCTCACCAGGGGATAAAGTACTCTGACTCCGTCTACAGCCAAAAGAAAAATGAAGTAATTGCCAGAATTTTAAAAGGCAAAAGAAGGAAAGTACCTTAGCCAAAAGCAAAGGACGATGAAGTAGGGGCGGGGGGGACAGTGAAAGCACCTAAAACGAGTCTCCAACAGGGAGTCTCGCACTCCAGAGACGTATATTTATTTCTCCAGCACATTTCACATCCATTCAAGCAAAATGGTATGTGTGACATCTAGGCACAAAGACTTTTCAAAGGGAAAAATCAACCCAGTCATGCTAATTTTCCTCATTCACCAGCCAGCCCCCTCCCATTCACCCACAGGGCCATGTAGGAAAGTTTTCAGGGCAACCCAGGAACCGCCTGCCTCTGCAGCTCATAGGGTCACAGGGGCCTCAATTTCTCACCTATCAGTGAATGTCAAGGCTCCATAAAAACTTGGATCCACATGAAAGGATGGTGTAGATACAGACTTCAATTTTTTTCTAAAAAGAAGTTGAAAATGCATGCTTCACAAAAGGTTAAATTTGGTTATAGTGGTTGTGTTTTGGGTAGTTTATCCTTGAGAAAACACTTCTGACTAGATTTATGACCACCCAACTACCTTCATCTGGAACGTTGCACTCAGGGTCCAAGGGACAAAGGTAGCCCCTCCACTTTTGTCAGGGCAGTGAGCCTGAATCCCTGCCCCTCTTATTAACCTGAGAAAAAGACAAGCAACTTGAAAGGAAACCCCAAGCATCTTCTTTATCATTCCCAGGTCCTATCCCACATCCACAGCCCTGGGACCTGCCCTGACCCCTCCTTATACCCAGAGGGGCAGTCCTCCCTCCAGCCCCTAAAATCAAACCACCCACAGCCCCCACTCTCTTACACTCTTCACCCCATCTAAGAGACCCACCCAGCCCTACAATGCCTGAAACTCACAGCCCCCACCCTCTTACACCCTACACTTCCATCTAAGAGACCCACCCAGCCCTACAATGCCTGAAACTAAAAGTGGGAGCTAAGAGACGGCTTGCGGGTGCTCCTCTTAAACCAGGAGCAATTTACCCAGGGTGGGACAGTGCTCTCTTCACTTGGGAAGGGGTGGGACAGAGCTCTCTTCACTTGGGAAGGGGTCATTCTCATTCCCCAGGGCTGTCTGATTCTATGTCCCTAGTGGCTATGACAAAGACTGCCTCCTTTGACCCGAACTTTGGTCAGGCTCCTTAGAACCCTCTGCTTGACAAGGTCTGACCTTGGGCTTCCCTCTCTGTCCTTGTGGAAACTAGTTTGAACAAGAACCCTGGATAAGTCAATGCTTAGTCCATTTTGTGTTGCTATAAAGGAATACCTGAGGCTGGGTAACTTATAAGAAAAATAGGTTGTTAAGCTCATGGCTCTGTTGGCTGGAAGGCTCAAGACTGTGACTCTAGTGGGGGTTTCAGACTGCTTCTCATGTGGAAAGCAAAGGGGAACTGGCCTGTGCAGAGATTACCTGGTGGGAGGAGGCCTGAGAGAGAGGGGAAGAACCCCGACTCTTTTTTTTTTTTTCGTAGAGACAGAGTCTCACTTTATTTATTGCCCTCAGTAGAGTACTGTGGCATCACAGCTCACAGCTACCTCCAGCTCTTGGGCTTAGGCGATTCTCTTGCCTCAGCCTCCCAAGTAGCTGGGACTATAGGCACCCACCACAATGCCTGGCTATTTATTTGTTGCAGTTTTGGCCAGGGCTGGGTTTGAACCTGCCACCCTCATTATATGGGGCCGCACCCTACCCACTGAGCCACAGGTGCCACTCCTGCACCCCCAGTCTTTTTAACAACCAGCTCTCATAGGAACTAACAGAGCAAGAACTCATTCACCACCCTTAGGGAGGATGGCTTTAATCTATCCATGAAGGGTCCACCTCTCATTAGGTCCCACCTCCAACACTAGAATCAAATTTCTTTTTTTAATTTATTTTTATTTCAGAATATTTCAGGGGTACACATGTTTTGTACATTTTAGGCTAAAATTTATAAGTATGCCCTTTGCCCAGAATGTGTGCATTGCACCTGTTAGGTATGAATTAACTCAACCCTTCCTCCCCACTCCCACCTACTTGATTTGAAATTGAATTTCAGTGTGAGGTTTTAGAAGGACCAAAGTCAGTGTTGCCAGAAGACCAAAGTACAACTTTTATCCTATCCCCTTATTACTGAGATCCCCAGCCCCCAAGCTACAGATTACTATGGGTCCTATTAGGAACCCAGCCATGCACATCAGCGCCTGAGCTCCACCTCCTGTCCCATCTCCACCACCCCCCCGCCGCCATCCATGGAAAAATTGTCTTCCATGAAACCAGTCCTTCCCCAAAGCTAGCATGAGTGCCTGAGCTCCAGTCTTCACCCCTGACCTCCATCTGTGGAAATACTGTCTTCCATTAAACTGCTTTCAGTACCAAAAAGCTTGGGGACCATTGCCTTATAACAGCAATCATAATAGTAATACTAGTAACAGTCATCACTATCTGCCATGTACTCTACATAAATAAATTTAATACTCACATAAACACTCTAATGGGAGGAAGAAGTTATCCCCCTTACCTTATAGATAAAGAAATTGAGGTAAAGGGAAGGTACATTATTTGCCCAAGATCACACAACTAACTGTGTCAAGAATAAGACATCTGGATCAAGAGGTCATGACCTTACCCCTTTCTTCACTACCTCCTTGTGCCCATTTAAAGTAAGGTTACCTAACAAATGCAAACATTGTAACCTAATCATTTCTGCCCTCATATTAATCTAAAATTTAAAAAATAAAATAAAATAAAATAAAATGAAGTTTCTGGTTACACAACATGAGATGGAAAACAAGTTTCTAGTGATGCTTTCTGAAGCAACAGCTCCAAGAAGAAAAGAAAGCTGGGTGTGACTCAGTAGATAATTATTCTAAAGTAACTCAGTAGAAATTATTTTGCTCAAGTATTTCATAAAAGAGATCATTCCATTATGTTTATGCCCCTATGTCAAAAAGGACAAATTGGCTTTATTTCCTGAAGTCCTCTGGATTTTAGTGAGTCCCAAGAGAGAGAAATCTGCTGGAGACTTTTCAATGTTGTATGAGGCCACCGATCACATTTATTGACTTTCTGCCCTACAAACAGTGGGGAGAGTGACTTCATCCCCCAATCAGTGTAACAGCTCTTGACAATGAATGAGAAAAAGCTTTTTGCACTACAGAAAAGCAATTATTTTCTGTGAAAAAAAAATACTCAGTCAACATTGTAGACATAATGAACCCACCTATTAGTCTTGACTTGCTACTCTTGCTAATTCTGGAAACAAGAAAGCAGGCACACCTCGCTGCTCTCAATTTTTTAAACAGTGCACATCATCAAAAACAAAGAACTTTTCAATTTTGTCCTTCAACTGGTCCAGCTTTCCTGCAAGGAAAGACTTGGGCACCAATCAATAAGGAAGAGACGCTGCTTATCACTTTGATCCTATGTTTTCATTTTTCACTGTAAAGCATCTAAATACCGTCGACTGAAGCACACGGCCCTTCAGTAATTACAGAATCTACTTCCTTAACTAGCTGAAAAATCTATGTTTAGAAAGGAAGGAAGGCAATAATAAATTGACTGGGTCACTTCTAAGACCCTTAATATTAATATAGGAAGCCTGAAGTGTTCTCTTTTTAATGTTTTTATAAGATTCATTGCTAATGAATGAATTGCCAAGTAGCTCAGATAAATAGTTTTGATAATGTGTTTTCCTTTAATAATTTGAGAAAATTACCCCACTATTATTGAAAAAGAATCTTCATTGATACAGTCAGATAAGCCACTCCTATTGGCCTCAGCTCCTTGGCATCCTGCTTTGTGGGCTGGCTCAGTGATGGTGCCTCCAGGGACAGTCCACGTGGTGCCAGTTCACAGCAGCACTCACTGGGGTGCCTGCCTACCAAGACTCTTCCTGCAGCACAGATAGGTGGCCTGTTATCACCTGAGCTAAGTAAAAGAGTTTCAACCCCATGATAACCCAGGTTCCCCATCCAAGAAGCTCAGGCTCACTTAGGGGTTCATGTTAATCCTTTAAATGTGCACACAGCTGCAGAGCTGATGTCCCTAACTCAGCCCCCTACCCCACATCAGGGCCTCATTACAAAGTGGTCAATGATTCTCTATTGCAGTGTTTCTTAAGCATGATGGGAGAACTGTCTGAGTCTTTGGGAAGATGTGGACTAGCATATGAGTGAGTGTGCATGCACACACACATCTGGGTATGTGAATGAGATAAAGTATGTGGATTAAGTTTCCAAGGTGATCTTAATTCACATTCTTTCATCTCCCACCCTTAAGAATCCTGGTTGTACATGATGTCATCTTAATGCCTTCAAAAGCACTCCAGAGCTTCTGGACTTCTCTCTCATCAAACAAGTCCTTGGCCCTTCCCTGTGCCTTTCTGCTTGCTGGGGCTCCATTTCCTGGTGCAATGCGCTCACATCTCTTCCAGATCTTGTGAATTCTGCAATATTGTTCCAGATGTAGCTCAAATTTCTCGGGAGCACTTTACAAAAACTTACAACCTACAAGGGCATCTGTCATTTAAACTAGGTTAAAAACTCTTCTAGGGTAGGAAACATTAGGAGGAAAAAAAAAGAATCATCATATTTCAACTTGAAAAAAGATGTGTATAGAAAGACAAGAATACCTAATGGGTCTACTGTCATGGAAGATACAATCGTTGTCATGAAATCCAAAGGATACTTTGAAAATTTGGAAAAACAATAATACCCTCTGTAAGATGACCATCCAAGGGACTATAACAGATTGGTCAATATACAAAGATGGTGAATATAAGTAATTTGGCCTACTGAACTGATACATACATGTGGTGTAAGTCTGGTCTATAAAACTTAGGTCAACTTAAGGAGTGGTCAATGTAGGGAGGTGGTCAACTATGGAGGTTCTACTGTATTAAAATTAAAAGAATTTAATGTGAAAATTACAAATTTCTTACCTTTTTTTCTTTCTTTTTTTTTTTTTATGAGACAAGGTCTTACTATTACCCAAGCTGGAATACAGTAGCCTCATCATAACTCACTACAACCTTGAACTACTGGACTGAAGTGATCCTCCTGTTTCAACTGCTCAAGTAGCTGGGACTACAAACACATACCATAATGCTTGGCTAATTTTTCTGGGGTTTTTTTTGTGGAGATGAGGTGTGCTCTTGCTCAAGTTAGTCTTGAACTCCTAGCCTTAAGCAATTCTCTCACCTCAGGCTCTCAAAATGCTAAGATTACAGGGATAAGCCACAAACCCAGCCTTGTTTTTAATAGTGAAAGCCAGAAAGATGATGGACCAGAAGGATCATTCACTGAGTTCTCCAAGAATGAGTGGGGAAAAAGAGAGAACCCAGCCATACAGGGTGTGGGGACCTTACCCAGAGTCAGCTCAGGGAGCACAGTGAGGAGGTGGTGCGCTGGATGCTCATGGATCCAGAGAGGTGGAAATCTGATGAATTAGGCAAGTGATTGTGATCAGCTGGGATCAGCTGGCCACCCACAGAGGTAGGAGAGGGGAATTTTTTCTGAATTTTCAGTTGTTGAGGAAGCTACAGATTGAGTGGAAAGCTTGGAAGAGAGGGTGGACTCGAACAGTATATAGCAATCAGATTTGAATGCTAGTTGGAGTGGATTTGCCATAGGTTTGATGGCTGGAAAGACAGCCATACGGAGAAATTCTTGGTGCCATTGTGGGAAGGTGCTGAGAGGTCTTAGCAGGGGCTTAAAGCACAGCCATTTTAATCCCGCCTGCTGGGATCTGAACTCCACTCCTAGGACAGGCTAAGGGACTATCACACCCCACAGGAGCTGCAGTCAGGAGGCACTGTGAGACCTGCCCCTGAAGGATTCTTATGAGCTTTAAGATCCCAACCCAGAGGGGTCTGAATGCTGAGGAAACAATCAGGCAATCACTGAAGGCAACTAAGTTAGCAACCATAGAAATTTCTACCTGTGTTCTCTGTCTCCTAAAAATACCACATTGCTACCTGGTGTGCTAGCAACATATTGCGACATACTGTCATCAAGAGCAAGGACTTCTGCTTGAAGCAAAGGAGGCAGTGAGAAGGAAAAAGGAAAACAAGGAGGTGAACAAGAAAGAAGAAAGAATACACAAGGAGGAACCAACAGAAACATTAAGGCAACATGAAAAACCAAAACAGAAGAACTACCCCAAGGGACCATGAAGCAGCTACTGCAGAAGACTCCACCTATAAAGAATTAATGGACTTGACAGAAAGGGAATTTAAAATATGGATGATAAAGACAATAAAAGGAATGGATGAGAAAATGGAAAGACAGAACCAAAAGTCAGACAAGAGATATGTAGAATATAGAAAGAATATGGCAGAGCTTAAGGAAATGAAGGAGACAATCAGGGAATTTAAAGATGTAGTAGAAACTATCAAATACAGGTTATACCATGGAGAAGAAAGAACCTCAGAGCTAGAGGATAAAGTTTTCAATTTAACCCAGGTAGTCAAAGAGGCAGAAAAGACAAGAGAAAAATCAGAACAAGTGCTTAGAGAACTACAAGACTCCATAGAATTCAAACATATGTATAATAGGGATTCCTGAAGGGGAAGAAGATTGTCCCAAAGGAATGGAAGCCCTACTGGAGACTATCACACATGCAAACTTCCCAAGTTTGACTCAAAGATGCCAACACACTCCTTTCAGATGGATATTGAACCCCAAGTTATCTCAACTCAAACAGAGCTTCTCTAAGACACATCATAATGAACTTGTCCAAAGTCAAGATGAAACAAAAAATTCTCTAAGCAGCCAGGAGTAAGTACCAACTGACCTACAGAGGAAGAGCCATTAGGATGACAAAAGACTTTTCAATTGAAACCTTCCAAGTCAGAAAAGCACAGTCATCCACCTGCAGCATTTTTTTTTTTTGAAGTTTTTGGCTAGGGCTGGGTTTGAACGTGCTACCTCTGGCATATGGGGCCAGCGCTTTACTCCTTTGAGCTAAAGGTACTGCTCCACCTTCAGCACTCTTAAACAAAACAATTTTCAGCCCAGGATTCTGTATCTTGCTAAAATAAGCTTCAAAATTGATGGAGAAATCAAATCTTTTGCAGATATACAAGCAGTAAGGAAATTCACCACAGCAAGAGCAGGTCTACAGGAAATAATTAGACCTATTCTCAACACTACACACCACAATGAACCACCAGCAAAGTAAACACACAGAAGCTAAAAGTCAAAACTTAGCTTCCACAATAGCACAAAGGACAAACTACACAACAGACTTTCACAAAAGAAGATGAATAGAACTCCATCACCTTTATCAATTCTTTCAACAAAGGTCAATGGACTGAATTCACCACTGAAGAGGCATAGGCTGACTGATTGGATAAAAAAGCACAAGCCATCCATATGCTGACTCCAAGAGCAATACCTAGCCTTGAAGGACAAAGTAAGACTCAGGGTTAAGAGATGAAAACAGTATTTCAAGCAAATGGATATCAGAAGAAAGGAGGGGCTGCGATCTTATTTTCAGATACAAGCAGATTTAAAGCAACTGAAGTTAAGAAAGACAAAGATGGACAGTTTATACTGATCAAAGGAACAATACAACAAGAAGACATTTCAATTTTAAATATTTATGCACCCAACTTAAATGCTCCCAGATTTATGAAACAGACCTTGATAAGTCTAAGAAATATGATATCCCATGACACCATAATAATTAGGGACTGTAACACCCCTCTGACAGAACTTGACAGATCTTCTAAACAGAAACTAAACAAAGATACAAAGGACTTAAATATGACCCTAGAACAAATGGGATTAATAGACATTTACAGAACATATCATCCCAAAGCTAAGGAATATACATTTCTCTCATCACCCAATGGAACATTCTCCAAAATCAACCACATCCTAGGGCACAAATCAAACCTCACAAAAATTAAAAGAATAGAAATTATACTTTGTATTTTCTCACACCACAAGGCAAGAAAGATAGAACTCAACTCCAACAAAAATGTTCATCCCCACACAAAGGCATAGAAATTAAAACAACCTCATGCTGAATCATATTTGGGTTCAGGAAGAGATAAAAAAAGGAAATCATTAAATTCCTCAAACATAGCAACAATGAAGACACAAGTTGCCAAAACCTGTGAGATACAGCAAAACCAATCCTGAGAGGAAAATTTATTGCATTAGATGCCTACATTCCAAAAACAGAAAGAGACTGTTTCAACAAACTCATGAATCACTTTATGGAATTTGAAAAAGAAGAACAAGGCTCGGCACCTGTGGCTCAATTAGCTAAGGCACCAGCCACATACACCTAAGGTGGTGGGTTCCAATCCCCAGCCCAGGCCCGCCAAACAACAATGATGGCTGCAACCAAAAAATGGCCAGGCGTTGTGGCAAGCACCTGTGGTCCCAGCTACCTGGGAGGCAGAGGCAGGAGACTTGCTTGAGCCCAGGAGTTGGAGGTTGCTATGAGCTGTGATGCCATGGCACTCTATCCAGGGGGATAGCTTGAGGTTCCATCTCAAAAAAAAAAAAAGAAAAAAGAAAAAAAGAACAATCTAATCCCAAACCCAGCAGAAGAAAGGAAATAACCAAAATTAAATCAGATATTGATGAAATTGAAAACAAAAGAATCATTCAGAAAATTTACAAAACAGAACAAATATTTCAAAAAATAAATAAAATTGATAAACATTTAGACACACTAACTAGAAGCAAAACAGTAAAATCTCTAATAACCTCAATCAGAAATGATAAAGGGGAAATAACGGTAGATACCAAAGAGATACAAGAGATCATCTCTTAAGTAATACAAGAAAATCTATGCCCAGAAATTTGATAATATGGAAGAAATGGATCAATACCTGGAATCACACCCTCTCCCTAGACTTAACCAAGAAGAAATAGATCTCTTGAACAGACTGATTTCAAGAACTGAGATCAAAGAAACAATAGAAAATCTCCCAACAAGAAAATGCCTTCGTCCAGATAGATTCATACCAGAATTCTATGAAAACTTCAAAGAAGAGCTTATACCCATACAGCATAAATTATTCCAAAAAATTGAGGAAGAAGTAATCTTCCCTAACATATTCTATGAAGCAAGCATCACCCTGATATCAAAACCAGGAAAAGAGCCAACTAAAAAGGAGAATATCAGACTCATTTTCCTAATGAATATAGATGCAAAAATTCTCAGTAAAATCCTAGCCAATATAGTACAGCTACACATTTAAAAAATCATCCATTAGGATGAAATTTTCATCCCAGGGATGCAAGGCTGGTTAACATATGCAAGTCCATAAAATGTAATTCACCATATCAACAGAAGCAAAAACAAAGACTGTCCTATCCTCTCAATAGATGCACAAAAAGCATTCAATAAAATTTAGCATCTTTTTCTAATAAGAATACTTAAGAATTAGGCAGAGGTGGCACATTTCTTAATCTGATTGAAGCCATCTATGGCAAACCCACAGCTAATATTGTACTGAATGGAGTAAAACTGAAAGCTTTTCCACTGAAAACCGGAACCAGACAAGGTTGTCTTCCATCACCACTACTATTCAACATAGTGCTAGCCAATACAATCAGGCAAGAGAAGTAAATTAAGATCAACAATATGATCTTATACTTAGAGAACCCCAAAGACTCAACCACAAGACTCCTGGAAGTGATCAGGAAATACAGCAATGTCCCAGGATACAAAAATCAATGTCCAATAACAGCCAAGAAGAAGCTAATGAAAGACGCAATTCCCTTCACAGCAGCTTCAAAGAAAATGAAATACCTAGGAATGTCCATAACAAAAGAGGTGAAGGATCTTTACAAAGAAAAGTATGAAAACCTCAGAAAAGAAATGGCAGAAGATATTAACAAATGGAAGAACATACCATGCTCATGGCCAGAAAGAACCAACATTGTAGAAATGTCTATACTACCCAAAGCAATCTACAGATTCAATGCCATCCTCATTAAAATACCATCATCAGGCTTAGCACCTATAGCTCAGAGGCTAGGGTGCCAGTCGCATACACTGGGGTTGATGGGTTTGGACCCAGCTCAGGCAGGCCTGCCAAAACAACAATGACAACTACAACAAAAAAATAGCCAGGCATTGTGGAGGGCACCTGTAATCCCAGCCACTTGGTTGGCTGAGGCAAGAGAATTGCTTAAGGCCAAGAGTTTGAGGTTGCTGTGAGCTATGACATCACAGCACTCTACCAAAGGCAACATGGTGAGACTCTGTCTCAAAAAAAAAAAATTCCATTAATAAACTTTCAAGATTTGGAAAAAATAATTCTTTCATTTGTATGGAACCAGAAGAAACCTCATATAACCAAGGAAATTCTTAGTAATAAAAACAAAGCCAGGGTTATCACCCTATCAGATTTTTGGCTATACTATAAGGCCATAGTGATCAAAGCAGAATGGTATTGGCACTAAAATAAAGACATGGATATTTGTAACCTAATAGAAAACCATGAGATGAAACTAATATCTTACAGCCACCTGATCTTTGATAAACCAAACAAGAACATACACTGTGGGAAAGAATCCCTATTCAATTAAAGGTGCTGGGAAAACTGGATATCCACATAAAAAGACTAAAACTAGACCTGTCCCTCTCACCCCTTACAAAAACTGAAGGATAAAAGATTTAAATCTAAGGCATGAAACAATAAAAATCCTAGAAGAAAGTGTGGAGAAAAACCTTGAAGATACCAGCCTGGGGAAAGATTTTATGAAGAAGACTTGCATGCCAATTGCAACAACGAAAATTTAAAAATGGGACTTAATTAAGCTGAAAAGCTTCTGTACAGCTAAGGAAACAACAACCAAATCATACAGACAACCTTCAGAATGGGAAAAGTTATTTGCATATTATGAATTGGACTAAAACTTGATAACTAAAATCTATAGAGAACTCAACAAAAAAAGACCCAACAATCCCATATACCACTGGGCAAGAGACATGAATAGAACCATCTATAAATAAGACAGACAAATGGCTAACAAACATGAAAAAATGCTCATTGTCCCTAATCATCAGAGAAATGCAAATGAAAACTACTCTGAAATATCACCTAACCCCAGTGAGAATAGCTCACATCACAAAGTCTCAAAGCTGCAGATGCTGGTATTCATGTGGAGAGAAGGGAACACTTTTACACTGCTGGTGGGACTGCAAACTAATACAACCTTTTTGGAAAGAAGTATGGAGAATCCTCAAAGGACTTATATTAGACTTCCCATTTGATCCTACAATCCTATTACTAGGTATCTATCCAGAAGAAAAAAAAATCCTTTTATCCTGAGGCATATGCACTAGACTGTTAATCACAGCTATTTATATTTACAATCACTAACATGTGGAAACAGCCTAAATGCCCACCAACTCAGAAATGGATTAACAAGCTATGGTATACTATTCAGCCACTAAAAAAGATGGAGGCTTTACCACTTTTGTATTAACCTGGATGGAGATGAACACATTCTTCTTAATTAAAGCATCACAAGAATGGAGACACAAAAATAGAATGTACTTAATTCTAATATGAAGGCAGTAGATGAGGTAATATGGTGGGGAAGGGAATGACCAAGTGGGGATGGGGAGAAGAAAGGGGGATAGTGTATGGCACATCTCTTGGGTGCAGGCCACAATTGTAAGAGGGACTTTATCTAACAAATGCAATCAGTGTAACCTAATTCTTTGTACACTCAATGAATCTCAAACAACAAAATAAAAATAAAAATGATAAGAAGGAGGAGGAGAGAAAAAGGAGGAAGAAAAAGAAATTTCTGGAATTTATCATGAAATTGAATGTTACTTCCATTCAATTGTTACTTGGCATTGTTCATTGCCAAGTTTAGTCTCATGTTTAAGAACTCTTCTCTTTATGCATATACCTGCTGTTTTATGTGAAAGAAGGTTTTAAAAAAAAAAAGTCGTGTAAGCCTGCATTATTTTGTTTATCCTGTGTTAATTCTATTTTTATAATTTTGGTGACAGGTATGTGAGGGTGGTTTAATTAGATCTGTATTATTAGAAGGACCACTTTGGCCACCATAGAGAGAAACAATTGGAAGGAAGCAATACCAGAATTCAGAACGGTTCAGAACAAAAACAGGGCAGAACCTATTGCAGAAATTCAACATGATGGCATACCAGAAGGATGAAAGTGGAGATAGAGGTGATGAATTTAGAAAAATTGCTTAGGCAGTAGCACAATCAGGTATTTGATCATGGATTGGCTATAGGGAGTTAAGGTTTCTGGTTTAATGGATGGTACTAGAATATACCAAAAGAGGATGTAAGGGGGTTTGTAGAATATAATAATAAACCAGTTTTGGACCTGTCAAGCTTAAAGCACCTATAAGATACCCGAATAGACATGAGACAAAAGTGACTAGGTATGTATTGTCATCCCCAAGGCCCAAGCAACAAATCTTTGTTAATCTACCATCTATAGGACACTGGATGAGATGCACAGGAGTGGAACAATGAAAAGGCTTGCATCACCCCAGCTGCTGTGGAACTTAAGAGTCTAGGTAGAGAGAAGGTCATTAAACAAGTATTCATCCAAATGAAAAACCAGAGCCCTGAAAATAAAGTGTTTAAACGGACAAGGGCCAATGACACCAAATGATGCTAGGAGAGAGAAGGGACGCTAACAGAGCTGCCCATTGGACCTGGCAACAAATCAGTCACCATAATTGCAACCATAACTGTTTCAATGCAATACCAAAGACAGAAGCCACATTAAAGTGAAATAAAAAGAAAACTGCATAAAGTGAGGAAGTAGAGACCATGAATATAGGCAATCTACTCAAAAGTTTTTGTAGAGAAGCAGAGAAGCAAAATGGAGCAGTGGCCAGAAAAGCACACAAGTCAAGGGAGAGTCTTTTAAGATGGCTGGTTGTAAAGTATGTTTGCATGTTATGGAGAATATTCTGGAAGAAAGGGATGATGCTTGAGAAAGGGGACTTTTCGGGAGCCAGGTCATAAGACCAGAAAAATAGATTAAAAACACAAGTGTTACTCTTTGGAAAGGTAGTAATGGAAGGAAGCCCTGTGTGTGTTGGGAAGGGTCCTGGGATGTAAATAACATTCCATCTCCTGACTGAGGTGTTTAGTTAAATAAGTGTTTTCATTTTATGAAGAAGTATCAAGAAGTAAACTTATGTTTGTGTTTGTTAGGTAATGGTCCA
The DNA here is from genome assembly GCA_963574575.1 of Galagoides demidoff. NCBI lineage: Eukaryota > Metazoa > Chordata > Mammalia > Primates > Galagidae > Galagoides > Galagoides demidoff. Next base: position 19,853 of record CAUYQV010110637.1, read on the forward strand.
AGTTGTAATTGAGCCTTCCATCCAGGCTGTGTGCTGTATCTGTATACTCCCACAATGTGCCCATTAGGTGAGAGCTTACCAATCCCCCTCCCCCCTTCCCCTAACTTGAATTTAATTGTGTTTTTCTCTCATGTGATCATGTAGTTGTTTATCTATTGGTTTCATATTAGTATTAAGTATGCTGGATACTTTCTTCTCCATTCTTGGGATACTTTACTAAAGAAAATGTTCTTCAACTCCATCCAGGTTAATACAAAAGATGTAAACTCTTCATCTTTTTATAGCTGAATAGTATTCCATAGTATGCATATACCAGTTTCATAATCCCTTCATGGGTTGATTTCACATCTTGGCAATTGTGAACTGGCTGCAATAAACATTCTAGTGCAAAATGATTTTTTTCTTCTGGATAGATAACTAGAAATGGGATTATGGGATCAAATGCAAGGTTAACTTTTAGCTCCTTGAAAATTTCCTATACATCTTTCCAAAAAGGCTGTATTAGTTTACAATTCCACCAGCAGCGTAAAAGTGTTCCCATCTCTCCATCTCCACACGAGCATCTGTAGTTTTGGAACTTTGTGATGTGAGCTTTTCTCACTGTGGTTAGGTGATATCTCAGGATGGCTTTGATTTGCAATTCTCTGATGATTAGGGACGATGAACCTTTCTTCATGTGTTCGTTGTCCATTCTTCTGTCTTCTTCAGAGAAGGTTCTGCTCACGTCTCTTGCCAAACTTATAAGTGAGATTGCTTGCTCTTGTTGATCAGTTTGAGTTCTTTGTAGATCTAGAGTTCTTTGACAGATTCATAGCATGCAAGTATCTTCTCCCATTCTGACAGCTATCTGTTCTTTACTTAATGAGCATTTAAACCCACTGGAAGCAAGGACTTAAGAGTTTTTAATTCCAGAAGGTAGAGAAAGATTAATACCTATAAAGAAAAGTCTGAAAATTTTATAAACTATTATAAATAAAAGAAAATTACACAGCTTATCTGCCTGCATATAAGAACAATGTACAAACCAATTGTACCATAACAAAAAATTTGAAGACATAATTTTTAAAATAAACCATTTAAAGTCAAAAGAATAATTATATTTGGTGAAAGAAATTTTAAAAATTTATGTCCAGCCAGCAGAAAATCATAAAATCTTACTAAAATATATTAAAGAAAAACTACATAGAGCAATACATGTTAATGAATGGAGAGATTTGATTTTGTAAAGATGTAAGTCTTCCCAAATTGACCTGGAGTCTCAATCCCACGCTGCTGATTGGATTGCAAGCTAATGCAACCTTCATGGAAAGAAGTTTAGAGAATCTTCAAAGAACTAAAAGTTGACCTTTCATTTGATTTTGTAAGACCATTACTAAGTATCTACCCAGAAGAACAAAAATCATTTTACTACAAAGACATTTGTACAATAATGTTTATTGAAGCTCAATTGATAATTGCTACATCATGGAAGCAACCCAAATGCCCATCGACCCATGAATAGATCGATGAATTGTGATATATGTATACCATGGAATACTTACTATTCAGCCATTAAAGAGATGAAGACTTTACATCTTTTATGTTTACTTTGATGGAGTTAAAACAGTTAGTAAAGTATTGTAGGAACAGAAAAATAAAATATCAAATGTATTCCATACTAATATGAGACCAATATATAAACAAAACATGCTCCTCTGAATAATAAAACACAAATATAGTCTAGTACAGGGGCAGGGGGAGAAGGATTAGGGGAGTGGGAAGGGAGAGGATGATTAGCAGAAAAGGGAAGGCATTTTGTGGGCTCTCAACTAATGCAAGGTGGGCACAATGCATGGGTGTATAGCACTCCCCCTGGGTGAGGGGTTCTTTTATAATTGGAATTTTACCTTGGAAGTGAGAACAATGTAATCTAAAAATGTGTATCCTCATACTAATTTGGAAAAAAAAATCAAATAAAAACTCTGAAAGAATTTTGTGGAACTTTACAAACTGATTCCTAAGTGAACATGAAATAGTAAGTACCCAAGGAAAGCTTACATATTCCCAAAGAAGAGAAAGGAGTGTTCTCCTGCCATTTGTCAAGACTTACAATAATCTTAGGAAACTGTAAAGTAACTAGGATAGTCTGATATGGACACACAGATGATATTGCCAGCAAATCCAGAAACAGTCCACCTGACATAAGGGACTTTGTTACATGACTAAGGAGGCCATATAATGCATCATTCAACCTTAGGCATTATAGGGGAATTATTTATACACAGCTGTGTCAGGCCAACAAATGGAAACCATCATTCAATCAGGCAAATGAAGATGCATCCTCACTGTATCCATAACAGAGGTGGAGAGAATAAGCAGAGCAGCCTTTAGTGAGGACAAAGACACTTTTAGTTGCAGACACAAGTGGGAAATGGAGTACAAATAAAGATATGAGTCAGGTGCTAGATTTGATGATGGGCCAGTGGCCTGCCTTGTTACCTTTATTTTCTCAATAAATTTAAGGCAATGTCATCAGCTAAAGATAAAATGGAAGGTAGCCAAGGGAGCTGGGGTGAGAGAAGATGGTGTAATTGTCCTGGAGAATAGAAAATAAATGTGCACCAAGGCATAATAGGATGGGCAGGCAGGGTCAAGGGCTAATTTTAGATTTATGTCATGAGTTTATAGATCAATGAAGATAAGTATGCAAGTGTCTTCCGTAACACTGAGCTGCTTCAATGATTATAATGTGGAATCTAAATGAGTAAAATGAAAAATAAGGAGAGAAAGGTGATGGTGGATAATGAAAATGTGGTAAGCCAGTAGATTAGAGGTCTATAGAGATAGAGAGGTGAGCCAAGAGCATGGGATGGGAGTCAGAGAGCAGGTACTTTAAAACAAAGATGCTAGAGATGCTGCCATTTATTGGTGACAAAAGGTCAAGGGATCATGGAAATTGGAGTTGTGAATATTATTTGGGGGTTCACAACATCATAAGTCATATGATGCTATACCTGAGAATAAGAGAAGGGAAATGACTTCACAACAGTGGGAAGAGAGAACATTTATTGAGCCCTCATTGTTTCCCACAAACACAAAAATGAAGGGATGATGAGCGTCCTTGGCACACTACCAAAAGGGGATCTTTGCATCATTGCACTTGTAATCTGTCACTCATTTTACTAACTTGTAGGTCAAGTAAGAGAGGCAAGGAAAGGCATGGCTTTCTGCTTTTGTTTTTAAATCATTATGGCAGCCAACTAGGAATTATTAATAATAAAGTTATACTAGCCACCTTGGTAGATCATGTTGGGTTGTGGTTGACTTTTTTCCTGAGAAGCATATTGAGTCTATTAGGAGAAAAAGAGTTACACAAAGAAATCATATTAATAGCAGAAAATGGTAGAAGAAAGGGACTCAACTTTTGTACATGAAAGACTGTGAGTAGTTTCGACAGTGGCAGCACAGAAGTGTGGTCTGGGGTTTTAGGTTTAACACAGTCCTTATCCACATAAACATTATAAAGTATTACCAACATTATTTTTCACAGAATTAGAAAAACAATCCTAAATTGTAGAGGAATGAACACCATGCTTGCAAAGGACAGTTACTGATTCTTATCACATTAAAAGGAAATGCTGAAAACAGGACAGTCTCCTGGCAAGCGTAGAGACATTTTGTGACCTGGGTGCAATCCCTCAATTAACTCAGTGTTCCGGAATGAGATAAGCTCCACCACTCATTAGTAAGCATGTGTTAAACATTGATGCTTAGTACTTCTTCATGGGGGTTGTGGGGAAGGAACACACGAAGAGTGAGCACATGGCAATCCTTACGCATGCAGCCCTCATATGTAATTACCTTAACTCTCCATACCTGTTGTGTGTAATTACCTTAACTCTCCACACTTGTGTATAACCTTAATAAATAGCCATTGCCAAGGGGGCTCTGGGCTACCCTGCACTTAAGGTTAGCCTGCCTCCTGCAAAGCTTGTACTAATCTATGTCACTCCTGGTTCCTTTGTGTGGCAACCGAGACCAGGGCCATAGAGGTTGCAACACTAAATTGCATATGAAATTAAAAAAAAAAAAGCCTGAATGGCCAAAATAATACTAAGCAAAAAGAACAAATATTACATTACATTATCTGACTCTGAATTATACCGCAAGGTTATAATAACCAAAATGGCAGAGTCCTGGTGTAAAAGTAAGCAGAGATACAGATCAATGGAACAGAATAGAGAACTTAGAAATAAAGTGATATACCTTCTGCAACCAACTGATTTTCAATGAACTTGACAAAAATAGTGAGGAAAGGATGCCCTGTTCAATAAATGGTGTTGGGAAAACTGGACAGCCACATGCAAAAGAATGAAACTAGATCTATATCTCTTAGCACATAAGAAAAAAAAATAACTCAAGATGGATTAAAGACTTAAATGTAAGACCTGAAACCATAAACAAGCCAGAAGAAAACAGGAAAAGCTCTCTGGACACTGACCTAGGCAAAGAATCTATGATTAAGAACCCAAAAGCAAATACAGCACCAACAAAAATAAACAACTAAATGAGACTTAATTAAACTAAAAAGTTTCTGCACAATAAGGAAAATAATCAACAGAGTAAAAAGAGAACCCACAGAATGTGAGAAAATATTCTCAAACTAAATATTCCACAAAGGACTAACATCCAGAATTACAGAGAACTCAAATCGGCAAAAGAAAAAAAACAACCTCATCAAAAAGGGGGCAGAAGACATGAACAGATTTTTTTTTTCAAAAGAAGATACACAAATGGCCCAAAATCAAATCAAAAATGTTCAACATCATAGGAAAATGCAAGTTAAAACCACAATGAGATACCACTTTACCCCTGTCAGCATGGCCATTATTAAAAAATCAAAAAGCAGTAGATGTTGGTGAAAGGAGAATGCTTACACACTGTTAGTGGGACTGCAAATTACAATAGTATATCCTCTGTGCAAAATAGTATGGAGATTCCTCAAAGAGCTAAATAAAAGTAAACCTATCATTCAATCCAGCAATCCCACTAGTGAGTACCTACCCCAAAGAAAATAAGTCATTTTATCAAAAAGACATTTATACCTGGATGTTTATTCCAGCACAACTCACAGTTGCAAAGATACAGAGTCAACTAAGTGCCCACCAAATGATGAGAAGATAAAGAAAATATTGTGTGTATATGTACACCATGGATGTTACTTGGCTGTAATGGAGTGAAATAATGTCTTTTGCAGAAACTTGAATGGAACTGGAGGTCATGTATCCTACGTAAAGTCTCTAAGGAATGGAAAAACAAATACCACATTCTCTGGAAACTAAAGCATGGGTATATCCAGTCATAAAGTTACATAATAGACATCGGAAACTACGAAAAGAGAAAGGTGGCAAGGGAGTTAGGGACCAAAAATGACCTATCAGATTCAATGCACACTATTCTGGTGAGGGGTGTACTAAAGCCCTGACTTTACAATTCATCCATGTGACAAAAAACAGCTGTACCCCAAAAATCGATAGATAAATAGATGGATAGATAGATAGGCTCTGAATAAGCAAAGAAAAACATACTCAGAAAGATGAAGGTTTGGTGAAAGTTAAACTATTATTCACCCTTTGTACACCTTAGAATCACTCCTGTATTTTACAGTCTAGATCCTGGCATTAACTTGAAATGGCCTCAACCCTTGAATCCCAAATTTAACACTCTTCAAAACAAAGTAGCTCTTCTCTTCTATTTTGTGAGCAAAGGGACCACCTCATAGGGAATGGTACCGTCTGGGCCTTTGAACCAAAACTAAAAAAGGTAAAACCCTATTTCACATGTATCAGCATTAAAGACTCCATTTTGATTTCCTAAAAGAATGAATTTGTTTCATAAAAAAAAAAAAAGATAAAGTAAGTTTCCTTAGTGCAAAGGCACAGCTTCTAGATAAATCCTCTTTCCTAGGCCGCCACGCCAAACCCCTCCTATTTTGAAATTCTGTACCTCCCACAACAGGTTAGCTAAAACTTTCTGATGTTCTCTTTGACTTTTCCTAGTCCACAGCGGAAGATGGAGAGAATAAAGTTTGTGTTGTATTCTATGCTGATACACAGGGAGGCAAGTGGATGCTGAGAACAAAATCCGGAATTCAAACTACTTCACGAACCCTGGTTCTAGCACGAATCTGGTTGAAACGTCTTGGCTTTCTTCCCTTAGAATCAAAGTCCTCAGGACTTGATGAGCCAGTGTGAGAGATGTGTGTTTGTCTCACGCACGACCATGGAGCCACTGAGAGTAATTTCATAGACAGGTACAACTGCAAATCAGACTCACTGTGCTGCTCACATCCCTGATGGGAGAGGCTCACAGATTAAAATCACCCCACTACATTTCCTTCCTCCGCACATGATAACCAGCCCCCATCTCAGCTCTTTGAGATTTCCAGATCAACTCCGGTGTTTCCATAACTGAGCAAAAGAGAGCCAAGAAATGGCCCCCTTGGGTGGTGGCAGTTACTGAGTTGAACGTTTCTCCCATTATTATATCAAGAATGTTTTAAAGACTTTACACTCACCGTAATTTCCAGTGTAGTAATAATCACTGACTTTGTGAAGACAAAAGAAGGGGTAATTAGAAGCTACAGCTTATTCCCTTTTCAAGTTTTCCCTTCATACCATAAGACTCTTATTTGAGGAGTTTGACTGAATGGTGTCCGCATCCTCCTCCCCTGGGGTCCTGCTCAGGCCTGGTGTATTTACATGTGCACCTATGTGCCTGGCGTGTCCTGGGCACTGACCCCCAGAGTAAACTCTGCTTAGCAGGTTCCCAATGTCTACTTACCTCCTAAATAATTCCAGCGTCTTCCTGCCCAACTATAGGCCTCAATTCTGAGGGCTCCATAGACAAGTTTTTTTCAACCTTTAATATCTCACAACATACTTGACCTATAGTCAAACTTCCACAGCACACTTAAATTATGTTGACAAAAAAGACAGCAAAAAATATATATATACTTACTTTTCAAAAATAATTTCATTAATGACCCTTAAAAATGTTTATGGCACACCGGTTGAAAATCACTGTGATAGACTAAACTTTCCCACCCAACCTGAAGACCACAAGACTGACTGTGCAGGACTCATATGGTCACTAGCACACTTAACTTCCTAGGGAGAAGGGCACGGGCCAGCACTCAACTCTGACGGAGCTGGGGGTTTCCGGGGGCTTCATGCCCAGGCATTTCTGTCCCCAGCCTGGATTTGGGAGCCCTGGGAGACTTTTTAACCCTCAGAGGCCCAGGTTATACCTCAGCCCTAATGAATCAGAATTTCTGGCAAGACACGTATCTTTTCAAAGCTCCAGAGAGATTCACATACACAGGGAATGTTGCAAACCACTGTCCCACCTTAGTACCAGGAAGGGGGTCCCTCATACTTCACAAGAGATCAGTGTTTCTCTAGGCGTCCCTGACAACAAGCCCAACTGTGGGACCATGGGAGTGTGTGGATGTGGGTGATGGTCTTCCCCCCGCCCCTGCTGAGATGCAGGTGAGAATGCTACCCAGATGTCAACCATCACCCACCATTCAGACAGAAGGCTGAACGCCACGCTCCTCTCACCCCAGGTGTCCCTGGTTTCCTGGCAGGGAAAAAGACTTAAGGGCTGTTGAAAAAATCTACTGTCTCCCACACTTCCTCCAGTTAATACAGACATCTAACTGGCCCAGTTCTGAGATGATGCATAAGGAGCAACAGAGAATTTGCTGAGTGGGAGAAAGGTAAGAGACCTGCGAGGAAAACCACCTCTGCCTGCCGGTTGCCCAGGAGAAGAGAGGGCTCACTTCAGCTCTGTTTGGACGACCAGGGGCGAACTCTGAACATAAACGACCTGGTTTCTCCAGCTATACTAGAGACACAAGATATTTCTGTTCCTAAGCAACAGACAGATGCCTTAATTTCCTATCCTGGCTCAGACTGGAATAATTCAATTCCCTGTTTCCTTTACAGCTCAACCCCTGCTTCCTACCTATCTACAGAACAGAAGCTTGAAGTGTTGTGCCACCCCTACCCTGGTGCTATCTCACACACACAGACAGTGATCTTCTGAAAGGCTCGGCCCTGTTCTTTTTGGGTACAAAGAAAGGAACATAATCTAGAACACCATCTGTCATCCTGAAATAGCCAATAGTGGCACTATTTTTACCCAGCAATTACCAAACAAATGGAGTCATTTGAAAGAGCCACAGCTGTTCCTCGGTGTTATCTCAGTGCAAATATGACATAGCACGTGCTGATTTTGTTGTCTGCTTTGTGTCTCGTGTACACCAAAGCAATGACAATTTCTCAACCTCCCATCAGAACACAAGGCAAAGTGTGTACTCCATAAGTGAGTCACTTGGGCAAATTAAAAATCCCTCATTACTTGATTACATGGTTTCATTAAACGTGGTCTCATTTAGACCATGAATATGATGGGCTGCATATTTCAGAGTGGGTGCTAGGAAGCTTTTTAATCTCACAGAAAACAAGACTGGGTTTTTTTTTTCCCGCTGGCTAAATGCAACCTGAAAGAAGTATCATGATTTATATGTAAGTTAGCACTTTTAGCAAAAAAAAAAAAAAAAGCAAAATTATGCAAACTGAATCCTACTTTTCCATTATTGACCTTCTTCAGAAAATCAGAAAGGTGCCATACTGAAATAACATCCTCAGTAAACTAAACACACACTCAGCACACATGGCATGTGTACACGTGCACACACAGGGCCACGTCTGTCAAACTTCTGTCATCCCTTTTATCTACCTGTATCTGAAGCCTAGGTTGGAATTAGGTTTGGGGAATTCCCTAAGCTAAAAAGGCAGCACTCACCTTCCACAGTGACCATGAAAACACCACAGACTCCATTTTCCCAGCTACCCTTGCCGCTGGAGCAAAGGTACATGATCTACCACAGTCAGATGCGCCCACCCAAGAGTGCAGTGATCACCCACCCAGCACTCGCTTTGGGAAGAGAGATCTGCACGAGCACAGAGCTCCAGCAGTGGTGGGGCTGGTGCGGGCATACGCTGCTCAGTACCAGGAGCACCACAGGCGCAAGAGGCTTTGTAATAACAGGAGCATCCAGCAGACCAGCTCTGCAGGCTGACTCCAAGCCTACAACGTGGCTCTCCAGCCCTCCCAGGGCCCCTGTTACCAGGCAGCATCCTTTTAAGGAACTCATTTGTCACTTAGATCAACCAGCACTGTTTTTCATTGCTACATCCAAGAACCGTACGTCAGAAAATATTTTTTAATGCTTTCACTGTATTGAAGACCAATAATCTACTTGGGAGTTCTGTTATCTTTCAAAATTTTCCAGCTCTGAGTCACCAGCCTTTATTTTACACATACCTAATCCACAGACATGTCTCTAATTTTGAAAATTCCCCAGTTCCTCATTCTCAACTGGGAACATAACCAAAAATAGAAAGAAAAAAGTCATGAAAGGAAGGTAGAGGTTGACACAGCTAGTTTCTTATAAGACTATTCCTCAAGGAGTCAAGACTCATTATAGCTATATGCTAAGGCCACCACACTGATACCAGGTTGGGCATAGGCAGACCACATCATTTCTAAGCAGTGCTTCCCGAACTTTAATTTGCCTATGTATCTCATGAGGATTGTGTTAAAGCAGACTGATTTAACAAGTCTGAGATGCTACAGCTCCCACTTGGCACCAAGGTCACCATTCCACAGTGGCACTCTGCATGGCAAGGTTTTTAGTACTCAGGTGCTATTCCTAAGTCCCCCAAATCAAATTATCCCTGCACAGAAAAAATTTCAATGTGTTCTCTCTCCATTATCTGGAGCACATCCCTGCTACTTTTAATTTTATATTTAGAATAACTAGACTCTGAAGTGGCAATACATTCCATCATTTGGCACATGTCTCACACCACATGGAAAATTTCTTATGTGTAAAGCATTAGAACATATAAAACAAATTAGATGTTGCTTCATCAGTTTTGAAAATGTTAATTTCTAAAGATCTAGCCTACTGAACACAAAGGCCATTCACACTTTCAATGATACTATGGAGTAAATGAGTTTAGGGACCTCTACTATTTCATGGTCCCAAAGATTCTCATTTGGATGGACTTTAATTTTTTTTCCAACTGTAAATTAAAAGTATAAAGATTTAATCTTGGAAGCACTGTAATGCCTGTATAAACGTATGTGAGCACAGAGAGAAATATTCTCTGTGCCTCACCTGCTGTAAAAATGCATTTGTTTGTACAGTCATCCTTCAATACACATGAGGACTCCAGAACACCCCGCACCCTGCACGCATCAGAATCCCAGCACACTGAAGTAGGCCTTGGAGACCCTGCACTCACCAAAACTCAGCCCTCCATATATACAGGTTTCACATCCCAAGAGTACTGTTTGGTGAAAAAAATCCACGTGTAAGTGGACCCACAAAGTCCAAGCCTGTGTTGTTTAAGGGTCAACTGAATTTCCTTGTCACACTTTCCTCTCTAGCATTTAATTGAGTTTTCTACAGCAGTGTCTTTGAACGGACCTGTTTCTTGCCAATATGAACAAAATTATCTTATACAATGTTACAATTAGCATTCATATCCACCACCCTCTGTAGAAATGGTGTGTCACATCAGTGGCTTGTAGCCCAGATTTACCCCAAAATTGACCATCACATTTTTCTGAGCATTAATCAGTGCAGTTTCTGACACTAACAACTCCTCACTAAACATGTCCAAAATTTCACAACACATATGAAAATTAAGAGAAGCCCACAGCCCTTTTTTAATACCTCTAGAAACAAATGCAGTCCTAGAAGTCCATAGAGTAGGGAAAGAGATCAGTTTACTTTTAGGTATTTTCACATCATTCTGTTTTTTATTCTATGCTGATGGAGAGTTTGGATTAATGGTCAAAAATAGGAAATGATTCATTAATTAGGGACATTTTAGCACTTGTCTTGTGAACATTAATCTTTGCAGTATTACAAAAATATTCTCTGCCTACTTGGCCCACCATGCACTATCCCCTACTGAGGTGAGAAAAGGATTTCTAGGATTTCTTTGATGCATTTTTCTAGGGGAAAAATGCATCAAAGTTAGGCTATGGGTACACATTACTCACAAAAGAGATCTGCTTTCCAGAGGGTGTTCTGAAAAATCTCAAGCTCCAGAGCCAATGGGCCTGGTAGGAAGTACCAAGGAAGGGAGGCCACTGCAGGCAGGCCCTGGTGGGGACAGGGTGGGAGAAGGAAAGAGAGGGGCTGCTAAGAAGCAGCCAGGCAAACCCAGCACAACAGAAAGAGGCTTAACGTGAACCAGGAGAAATGCCTATCCACCCTCTGGACCCCATTTCATTCCTAACTGGGAACATGGTGGCTTCTCTACATAATGGGATAAGACTATAAGCCTTTCCCTTTGTTTTTGGGACAGAGTTATGCTTTTTCAACCAAGGACTGCACAGTAACAAAGGTTAGGGCCCATCTGACATCACATATTTAAACGTCACAGGCTTTTACAACTCAGTTGCTCTCTTTTCACAGGAAGGATCTATCTACAGTTAATATGTCTGTTGGCCCATTCTCAGAAAACATTGATCTTTCCTTAACAAACTATTGCTTCTCATGAGAAAAATCAGATAAAGGTAATTAATTTGCCTATGGACACACTGTACCCATGAATATGTTTTAGAATGATCCTCTTCCAATATACTGTTCAAAATCTGATTCTATAAATTTCATTGCTTAACAGTAAAGAATAAAGTATTTTTACAAAAATGTAAGAAATTTGTACAAAACTAAGTTTAGTCTTTAGACTTTGAACTATACATCCAAACAGACAAGAGCTAACTCCTTGCCCTGAAAGAGAAGAAGACAAGAGGAACTGAGTGACATGAGGTCACTTGATCCAAAGCCTATTATTCTCAAAGCTCTGAGCAGAGCAGAGAACGTTCCCAGAGCAATATGCCCTGGGTTTCAGCAGTTCAACACCTTGCTTCTCAGAAAATACTGAACAGGAAATATTTTTCTTTCTTGAGAAGAAATAGGAAGGGACGGGGAAAACTTGAAGAGGAACTGAAGCTTCTGGGATCCAGCTAATGCCAGGTGAACTTATGCAGGGGGACCTCCACTATAGGTCTCAAACCAAGACTGAACTTCAGAGTGTATTGACATTTTTAAAATTTGTATTAGATAGCTGTAGGTATAAACATGTATTATGTGAATAGGGAAAATTGTAAATAACCACCAAATAAGGGAAGAGTTTATGATTATGCATCAGTGAATGCTAGAAAACAATGTGTAAATGTTTAAAATTATTTCAATAATCAAGATATGGAACTGCATACATAGTGTGATTCCGATGGCTAGCAACAACAATTTATTGAACACTTTTCATATTTCTAATGCATGCCAATGTTTTTTACAAAGGTGGTACAATCATCCATACATTTTTCAGGTTAAAAAAAAAAAACTTAAAGAAGGGAATGTTCCCCAGATTTTAAAAAAAAAAAAAAAAAGTAAAAAGCAGAACACTAAAATTAAACTGTAAGATCAAACAACTCCAAAGTCTCATTATACTAACAGTGCTGCCTAAAAATTTTATACAGGACAAAAAAAAAAAAGGACTGAAAGAAAATATGCTAAAATGATAAAATTTTGTATAATGGCATTATACTATTTTTCTGTTATATACTGTCTATGGTTTTTATAACTATTGTAAATTTGTATGGAAAAAGGTAAGGAATCCAGTTACAATCATAATGTAGGAGGGAGAAAATTTAACCTTTTGCCTTCAAAAAGTAAAGCATTGGCAAAAATACATTAAAATCATTTCAAAAGACAGGAAAACAAACAGCACAAAACAGTGATGTCTGAGAGAAATGAAAAAATTAAGATGATCTCTTTGAATGCCTCAGAGAGCACATCATAGCACAGGGAAGGGGAGGCCAAACAGAGGCAGAACAGAGTCACATTGAGTCAAACAGAAAGATTATGGAGTTTGGGGAAGGCAGTCACTAGAAGAACATGTGGGGTAAAGTACTGAAGGAAAAAGGAATTCAGAGATAGACTGCCCTGGATGTCTGTACAGGGTTTCATTTGAGTCTTTGAGTACTCATCAGCACATTTATATGAAGAAATGACCAAGACCAGGGAAAGCACCACCAGAAAGATATAGTCAAAAACCCTCTCAGAGCTCACAAAAGCCTAGGAATAATTTTTGTTCCCATTAACCAGTATGTAAAAGTGTTAATATACAGAGCAAAAAGTAGAGATAAATTGCTTGAGTAGTGAGGCCCAATTACCAGTACATTAAAGTTTCATATGTACCCACCTAACAAAGCTTAAAAGCAAGTCTCAACAAGATTAGACTACTGAAGAATGGCTTAACTCCCACCCAGGACAAACCAGAAATATTCAAAGAAATTAAACAAACCATCACTCAATAATATAAAATTCACAATATCTACCATTCAACCAAAAATTACCAGGCAGGCACAAAAAGCAAAATGGGCAGATCAAGAAACAGAAACAGGCCCAGTAATGGCAGAAAATATGTTAAAAACTATTAAACATGGTTTTTAAAATAGATATTATAAATATACTCCTATAAGTATGTATAAGACAGAGGAGAAAGTAAAAAAGACATAAATAAAATGTATAGACATGATTAGTATGACACTTGAGATAAAAAAATAAACTGATAAGATGAATGGCCAAAAAAACACATGAAGAAATGCTCATTATCCTGCATCATCAGAAAAATACAAATCAAAACCACCTTAAGACATTACCTAACCCTAGTGAAAATTGCCATATCACAAAGTTCCAAAGCTGCAGATGCTGGCACGGTTGTGGAGAAAAGGGAACACTTTTTCACTGCTGGTGGGACTGCAAACTAATACACCCTCTTTAGAAAGATGTATGGAGAATACTCAAAGAACTCAAAATAGACCTTCCATTTGATCTGACAAACCTATTATTAGGCATCTACCCAGAAGAAAAATAAATCATTATTATCATAAGGATCTTTGCACTAGATTATTTATCACAACTGAATTCACAATCATCAAGACATGGAATCAACCAAAGTGCCCATCAACTCTTGAACAGATCAATAAACTGTGGTATATGTATACCATGGAACACTATTCATGTATAAAAAAAAAAAACATGGAGACTTAACATGGATAGAGTTAGAAAACATTTTCTTTAGTAGAGTATCACAAGAATGGGAAAGTATCCAATATAGTCAATACTAATATGAAGCCAGTAGACAAACTAATACATACCTAAACAAGAGAAAAGCTCAATTTAATTCAAGTTGGGGCTGGAGGAGGAAGGGAGGGAAAAAAGGAAGGGGGAAAAGGGGGGGGGGTGATGTGCTCTCACCTAATGGGCACAATGTAAGGGTATATGGGTATATGGCACACCTCCTGGGTGAGGGGTACAACTTCAATAGGGGCCTTACCTAACAAATATAAACACTATAACCTAACTATGTATATATACATACCCACACACACACATGCTGATGAGATTAACAGATTAGGCATTATAGTAAAAGAGATTTTTGACATGAATACATACTGAAAAAAACTATCAAGAACAAAAAACCCAGAGAAAGAAAACTTTTAACAAAAGGGCCCAATGGCTGTCGACAACATAATGCATCCTAGTATATATATCATTGAAGTTCCAGGAAAAAAAGGAACATAGAAAAAATATTTGAAGAAACAATGGCCGAATAAATTTTCCAATATGAAGAAAATTATGAAGCCACATACCTAAGAATCTCAACAGACTCTAAGGAGAAACAATTAGAACACCAAATCAATCGGGTTGTGGAAAAATCAGTGATAACAAGAAAAGCTTAAAAGCAGCAAGTAGAAATAAGACATTATATTCAAACAAAGAAGCAAAGATAAGAATGACAGTATACTTCCCATCAGAAACAATGCAAGCCAGAGGACAGTGGAACAACATCTTTAAAACAATGAAAAACAATAAAAATAAACCCTGTCAAACTAGAATTTCATACCCAGCAAAAATATCCTTCAATAATGAAACTGAAATAAAGACTATTTCAGGCATACAAAAGGTAAAAGAATATATCACAAACATCACTGCACATATTTAAGGAATTCCTTCAGTAAAAGGCAAATAATAAGCTTGGCACCCATAGCTCAGTGGTTAGGGTGCCAGCCACATACCCCAAGGCTGGCAGGTGTGAACCCAGCCCCAGCTTGCTAAACAACAATGACAACTGCAACAAAAAAATAGCCAGGCATTGTGTCAGGTGCCTGTAGTCCCAGCTACTTGGGAGGCTGAGGCAAAAGAATCACTTCAGCCCAAGAGTTTGAGGTTGCTGTGAGCTGTGATGCCACAGCACTCTACCCAAGATGACAAAGTGAGACTCTGTCTCAAAAAAAAAGGGTAAATAATACCACACAGAAATTTGTACCTACAAAAAAGGATGAAGAACACTAGATATGATAAAAAAGGTGAGCAGATGTAATTTTTTTTTATTTTTAATCTACTTGAAAGATAATTTTTAAAGCAACTGGCCAGGAATGGTAGCTCACACCTATAATCCTACCATTCTTGGAGGCCAAGGCAGAAAGATCCCTTGAACTCAGGAGTCTGAGACCAGCCTGAGCAAGAGCAACACCTCATCTCTACTAAAAATAGAAAAAACTAGCTAGGTATTGTATTGTAGCAGGCATTGAAGTCCCAGCTGCTCAAGAGGCTGAGGCAAGAGAATTACTCAAATCCAAGAGTTTGACGTTGCTGTGAGCTAAGACATCAATGGCACTCCACCCAGGGTGACAGAATGAGATTCTGTCTCAATACAAAAGAAAAGAAAAAAAAGATAAATTTTAAAGTAACAATAATGATAATGCATTGTTGGGTGTCTTAGTCAATTTGGGCTTCTATAACAAATTATCATAGACTGGGTGGCTAAAGAACATTTATTTCTCACAATTCTGGACCTAAGAAATCCAAGATCATGGCACTGGCAGATTCAGTGTCTGGTTAGGACCTGCTTCCAGGTTTGCAGATGTTCATCTCTTTTTCTTTGACAAAGAGCAAAGACAGGGGAAGTATACTCAATTCTTATAAGGGTACTAATCCCATATGGGAGGGCTCCATGTTCATGATCTAATTATCTCCCAAGGGCCCCACCTCTGAATTCTATCACATTGAAGACTAGGCAAAATGAACATTTAGTCCATAGCCCCTGGGTACCTAACAGATGTAGCCATAAAATGTATGACAACAACAACACAAAGGCCAAGAGTGAAAAAACGTAAGTTTATAGTTGTAAGGTTCTTACAGCCATCATACAGAAAGAACTGTAATATTATTTTAAGGTGGACTGTGATGAATTAAAAAGTTACACTATAAACTCTAGATGCAGGGGTGTCCAACCTGCAGCCCACAGGCCACATGTAGATTATTTGAGACCTATTTTGCTTATCTGTGGCATCAGATATTGTGAAAACTAAGTACGGACCATTTTTGTTCGTCAGATTTCATTAGTGTTTAGGTATTTAACGTGTGGTCCAAGACAAGTCTTCTTGTATTAATGAACAGGAGAAGAAAAAAAAAAAAGGTTGGACATCCCTGTGAGCAAATACTAAACCAACAAAAAGTATAGCTAATAAGCAGAAAAAAAAAAAAAGCTAAAATTGAATCAAAATACTTATCCAAAAGGAGATAGGAAATAAAGTAAATAGAACAGAGAACAGATAAGACAATCAGAAAACAAATATTAAAATAGTAGGTTTAAATCCAACTATGGTAATCATCTTAAATTGAAATAGTCTAAACTTACAAACTAAAAAACAGCATGTAAAATTAGATAAAAGAGCAATATTGAACTATGTATGTTACCTATAAGAAATTTACTTTAAGTAAAAAGACATATAATAGTTACAAGTAAAAAAGACATAAAAAGACAAACCACGCTAACAATAATCGTAAGAAATCTGAGTGGCTATACTAAGACCAAAGTAAAGTTTGGAGTAAGAAATATCCCCCTACCCCCAGAAAGGAAAATTTCATAATAACAAAGGGATCAATTCACCAGGATTACATGACAGTCCTGAATATTTGTTCAGACAATAATAAAGCTTCTAAAAGCTGTGGGAGGCAGGCATGTTGAATTCCTCACAGACCTTCCAACTCAAGGTAAATTGCCCAGTCAGGGGAATGGCTACTTGACTATCTCTGCATGGGGCTTCAGCAGTACAGGTGGGTTAAGTTAGGAAAGTTAAGATAGCTCAAAGGGATAAAACTTGTTCCCCCCTTTCTTTTCTCCCTATATATTATCTAGCCACTTGAGATGTTTCCATTACCCTGTGTCCCTATTTACCCTTTATCCAACCTTCTTGGGGGCTATAATCTCACCTCTCATTTTTAACCTTGACTACTAACTACCAACTGCCATGCATTTTTGCACATATACTCTTTTATGGTACCTAATAAAAAGACTCCTGAGGAGTAGGACAGGTTGCTGCATTGTTTTCAGGCTGCCACCAGGCACACAACATATGCCCTTTGAAGCTTCCAGGCTTTATGCTATTGTTTGGGGTAAAGTCTCATGATTTCTCCAGCACCATCTCCCTTGCTGACCACCATCCTAGGTTGGGGTCCCCAGGACCCTCAACAAAAAGCATGAAGCAAAAATTGATGGAATTAGAAGAATAGACAAATTCCTAATTATAATTTGTTATTTCAATAGTCCAATCTCAATCATTGACAGAAAAAGTAGACAGAAATTCAGTAAAGATGTAAAACACTAGAACAACACTGGCAACAAAATTAATCTACTTGGCACTTATAGAATATTACACATACACACCCAAAAAGTACACATTTTTATTAAGTACACATGACTTGATTCCAATCTGGGCAATAAAACAAGTCTCAGTAAATTTAAAAGGGTTTACAACATACAGAGTACATTATCTAACCCAAGTTAAATAAGAAATCAATAACAAAGATGTTTCTAGACAATCCCCTCAAATATCTGGAAAGATGAACACACTTCTAAATATCCTATAAGTGAAAGGCCAAGAGTGAAAAAACATAAGTATGTTTTATAAGTGAAAGAAGTCATGAAGAAAATGAGAAAATACTTTGAACTGAATAAAAGTGAAAATAAAATAAATCAAAATTTGTGGGATGCAGCTAAAGCAGTGCTTATATTATAAAAATATAAAGATTTAAAATCAATGCTTACATTCTTAAGAACATGGACAAATAATAGGAAACTATAACAAAAATAAGCACACATTCTTGAGATACTTTATTAAGAAGAATATGTTCCAGCTCCATCCATGTAAACATAAAGGAGGTAAAAATCTCTATCATTTTTTAAGGCTGAATAGTATTCCATGGTATACATATACCACAATTTATTAATCCATTCATGGGTCAATGGGCACTTGGGCTTCTTCCATGACTTGGCAATTATGAATTGAGCTACAATGAATAATACATAGTACTTTTATGAAACCAATTTATAATCACTCAGACTTTCATATGAAAGATAAATCACAACTATAGCCCAGGATGTAGGAGGGAAAAGGAGAGGGATGGGAGGGAGAGGGGAGGTTTGATGGAAGGAGGATAAGCAGTGGGACCACACCTATGGAGGATATTGCAAGGGTACATGTCATATCTACTAAGTATAGAATATAAATGTCTTAACACAATAATTAAGTACATGAGGTGAAACCCTATATTAACTACTTTTATCTAAGCATTCCAAATTGTATATAAAATCAGCACATTGTACCCCATAAATGCATAAATGTATACATAATCTATGTGTATATGACTTAATAAAAAAATAAAATAAATAAGCACACAAAAGGGAATAATAAAAACAAAAGCAGAAACTGATGAAATTTTTACAAACAGAAAAATAGAGAAAATCATTGAAACTAAAAGTCAATTTTTGAGATAAGAAAATAAAAATAATAAATCTCTAGCCATACTGATCAGTCTAAAAAAGGGAAAAGCAAGTAACCATTCTCAGAAATAAAGTAAGAGACATCATTATGAATCTACAGATATTAAAAGGATAATAAATGACTATCATGAATAATATGCCAATAAACTTGAAAAACTTTAATAAAATGGAAAAATTCTTTGAAAGGCATATACTACCAAATTCCACTTACAAAGAAACAAATAACACAAGTCACCTCATACTTATTGAAGAAATTAAATTTGTAGCTTAAAAAACAGGAACATATGGCTTCACTAGGAAATTTTATCAAATATTTATGGAAGAAATAAAATTTTCACAAAATTTTCATTTTACAAAATGGAAGATAAAGAAGTATCTCCCAAATCATTCTATGAGAGTGAAATTAGCTTACTATCAAAACTAGGTAAAAACCTTAAGGAAAAAAACATAGGCCAATATTTTTATGAAAAATAACATGGACACAAAAGTTCTTAAATTTATCTAAAGAAATACAACAATACATTAAAAAGATAATATGTATGACCAAGTGGACTTTATCTCAGGAATGCAATGCTGGTTCAGCATTCACAAATCAATCCAATTTACATATGAACAGACTAAAAAAAGAAAACTATATAATCTTCTTATAGGTGCAGAAAGAAAAAAAAACAGTTAACAAAACTCAACATTCGGTTTTGATCAAAAGTTTCAGCAACTAGGAATAGGAGGAATTTCCTCAATCTGATGAAGAACATTGAAGAAAAACCTGTAAGTAACACCAAAACTAAATTCTTTTCCTTTCAAATAGAAGCAAAGCTGTTCTATCCAACACATAATCCTTCGTTAAATCCTTGCCTAAGAATTTCATGTTTTTATGCTGGTATAAATATTGTATTTATACAAGTATTCTGTTTTAATTGTAAACAGTATTGTGTTTTAATTGTAAGTAGTGTTTTAAGCTAATTACTACCACATAGATAAGCAATTTTCTTGGATATTTTACTGGGCACCCTGTGAAATTGTTACACCCACTTATTAGTTCTAGTAGCATTTATGTAGATTCCATTTCACAGTTCAGAGCATAGAGGGTGTTCAAGGCATTAACATAGGGAAAACTCTCCAAAGATGAACAAGCAAAATTCCCATGAACCAAATGAAGAAATGAATCATTATGAGGGTGAATCTGCAAACAGAGAATTTTACTTTTTCCTTTTTAATCAATATACCTTTTATTTCTTTTTCTTGCCATATTACATTGTACAATATAGGAAGAAAATCCAGGGAAAATTTATTCATAGCAATTGATAAGCAGATTCTAAAATTTACATGGAAATACAAGTGACTTATAACAGATTATCAAAAACAGTGTTTTTTTTTTTTAAAAGTGGGAGGACTTACGCTACCTG
Source organism: Galagoides demidoff (assembly GCA_963574575.1). Taxonomy (NCBI): domain Eukaryota; kingdom Metazoa; phylum Chordata; class Mammalia; order Primates; family Galagidae; genus Galagoides; species Galagoides demidoff. The sequence goes on from CAUYQV010110637.1 coordinate 40,239, forward strand.
ACTTCAATGCTTATGATATATAAACTAAATAATCAAAGTAGCACGGTGTTAGCATAATAAACACATATATTAATGAAAGAGAAAAAGACTCCAGAAATAATCCTACACATATACAATTAATTCCCAACGAAAGTGCCAAGGCAATTCCATAAGAAAAGGATAATATTTTTCAATAAGTGCTGCTAAAACAATTAGAGGACCATGTGCAAAAATATGAAGCTTGACCATTAGCTCACAAAATAAGCAACAATATGAAATTTATCATGACCCTAAATGCAGGGGGAAAAAACCTATAAAATTCCTAGACTATAACTAAGGTGAAAATCTATGATTTGGGTTTAGCAATGACTTTTTAGATGCAATGCTAAAGGCACATACTGTAAAAGAAAGAATAAGCTGGATGTCATTAAAATTTTCTGCTTGGTGAAAGACACTATCAAGGTAAGGAAAAGATAAGCCATAGACTAGAAGAAAATATCTACAAACAGAACCTGGTCCAGAGTGAGCAGGAGACTCAGCCTGAGGGTCGGCATTTTGGGAGTCTTCATTAAAGATGAATGATAACCCAGACTCACGAGAAGGGAAGAACCCGGACAAGTCAAAACTGAAGAAAACTAATACTGAAGAAAAAGATACTCTTCCCTCTGATCTTCACCCAGACTGAAGTCCTAAATTGTTTTCCCAATGTTTTCTTCTAGTAGGTTCATAGTTTCAGGTCTTGGACTCAAGACTTTTTATTTTTAATTGAGTCATAAACACATAGATCATGTGTACATTAATGCATTTACGGGGTACAATGTGCTAATTTTAAATACAATTTAGATTGCGTACATCAAACTAGTTAATATAGCCTTCACCTCATTTACTTAATTATTGTGTTAAGATGTTTATACTCTATACTTCATAAAATTGACATGTAGCCTTGCAATATGAACCATAGGAATGGTCCCACCGTTTACATTTTATAGCAAGAGATAAGGGCCTAGTTTCATTTTTCTGCTGTGGATAGCCAGGTTTTCCAGCACTATTTTTTTTTTATTGAATCATAGCTATGTACATTAATACTCTCATAGGGGACAGTGTGTTGTTTCTATATACAATATGAAACACTTTCATCCAATTGGTTAGCATAGCCTTCGTGTCATTTTCTTATAGCTACCATAGGAAAACTATAACCGGCACCATTTACTGAAGAGATGATCCTTTCCCTACCATATGTTCTTGGCACTTTTGTCAAAGGTTCATTTCATAAAGATGTGTGGATTTACTTCTGGGTTCTCTATTCTGTTCCATTGGTCTATCCAGTACCATGCTGTGTTGGTGATATAGTTCTGCAGTATAATTTAAAGTCAAGTAATGCAATTCCTCCAGTATTCTTCTTTTTGCTCAGGATGGCTTTGGCCATTCTGGGTCTTTTGTAGTTCTATACAAATTTTATGATTATTTTTTCTATTTTTGTGAAGAATACTATTGGTATTTTGATAAGAATTGCACTGAAACTGTAGATTGTTTTGGATTATTACAAACATTTTAACAATATTGATCTTTCAATCAGTGAGCACAGAATATCTTTCCATTTTTTGTGTTGTCTTTAATTCCTTTCATCAATGTTTTATAGTTTTCATTGCACAGATCATTCACTTCTTTAATTTTACTTCTAGGTATTTTAATTGTAGCTATTGTCAGTAGAATTCTTTTGTTTCTTTTTCAGATTTACTGTTGGCATATAGAAATGCTATTTATTTATATATATATATATATTTTTTTGTATTCTGCATCTTCACTGAATTTATCACTTCTAATAGATTTTAGAGAACTCTTTACATTTCTTTAGATATAAGATCATAGAATATGCAAATAAGGATAATTTGAAGTTTTCCTTTTCAATTCAGATGCTCTTTAATATCTCTCTCATCTGATTATTCTCACTAGAACTCCCAGTACTATGATGAATGACAGTGGTGAAAGTGGGCATCCTCTTCCTGTTCTGAAAAGGCGTTCAGTTTTTCCTTGTTCACTATGATACTAACTAGGGTCATCCATATATGTGGCTTTTATCATGCTGAGGTAAGTTCCTTATATACCCATTTTCTTTTTTTTTTTATTAAATGATAGCTGTGTACATTAATGCAATCATGGGGTACAGTGTGGTGTTTTTATATACAATTTGAAATATTTTCATCAAACTGGTTAAAATAGCCTTTATGTCATTTTCTTTCTTTTTTTTTAATTGAATGGTAACTATGTACATTAATGCACTTCAGGGGTACAGTGTGGGTTTTTCACACTCAATCCAAAACACTTCCATCAAACAGTTAACATAGCCTTCATGTCATTTTCTTAGTTATTGTTTTAAAACATTCACATTCTACTCTTAGATTCACTTGTACCCTTGTAAGATAAACCTCAGAAGTGATCCCTCCAATCCCCCTCCCTCCACCCATTCCCCCCTCCTCTCTCACTCCCCCTCCCCATATTCTTAGACTGTTATTAGGTTATAGCTTTCATATAAAAGGTATAAATTAATTTTATAATAGGGGTGTGTACATTGGATACTTTTTCTTCCATTCTTGTGATACTTTCCTAAGAAGAACATTTTCCAGCTCCATCCATGTGAACATGAAGGAGGTAAAGTATCCATCTTTCTTTATGGCTGCATAGTATTCCATGGTGTACATATAC
>CAUYQV010110638.1:0-52982 GCA_963574575.1 Galagoides demidoff
ATACTGAACTACACAGAACAGCCTTCACAGCCCCTGATGCCACACCAGAGCATACCAACTGGATATCAGCCTTGGCATGGAACATGGTAAAGAGGAGCTACTATTAGATAAAATAAGAAGAAAGAGCGTACCTCTCCCCCTCCTAAATGTAAATTCAATGTGATTTATTTTTTAGTGAACAGAATATGAACATGGAGTCAGACAGCTACGTGTTAAAATTCTGGCGGTGGGGGAGGAGGGTAGGGAGGGGAGAAGGGAGAGGGATTGGTGTACTCTCACCTGACAGGCACAGTGTCAGCATATGTGGCACATCTCCTGGGTGAGGGGCACAGCTACAATAGGTACCTTACCTAACAAACACAAACATTGAAACCTAATCACTTGTACCCTCATATTAATCTGAAATAAAAAACAAAATAAAATCCTGGCCCTCATTTGTAAACTATGGGCAGTGATCCCTCCCCTAGGTTTGTTTTGAGGACAGTGATCAGTTATGTATAAGTGTATAATATAATGGAGAAACTAAGAACTAAGTAGAAGATAACTGTAATTTTTATGTAATAGGCCCCAGACACACTGTTACTTAGTTTATACTCACCAAATCCCACATCTCTACCCATTTGTTATTTTTTATCCTTCTTTGGAACACTTGACATATTGGTAAAACTTACTGTCTATCCTGAGCTATCTGTCTACACTCGTGTCAGAGTTGCCTAGTTTATCTTATAAATCTAGAAATGTTCCAGCTGCATTTTAAATTTTTACATACAGTGCTAAACACAATTTATAATTCAGTTTTCTAAAATATAATATTTTTAGACCGGTTGCAGTGGTTCATGCCTGTAACCCCAGCATTCGGGAAGCCAAGGCAGGTGGATTGCCAGAGTTCATGATTTGGAGATCAGCCTAAGCCAGTGAGGACCCGTCTCTTAAAAAAAAAAAAAATAGCCAGATGTTATGGCGGCACCTGTAGTCCCAGCTACTTGGGAGGCTGAGGCAAGAGGATTGCTTAAGCCCAAGAGTTTGAGGTTGTTGTGAGCTAAGATGCCACAGCACTCTACCAAGGGTGACCAAGTGAGCCTCTGTCTCAAAAAAAAAAAAAAAAATATATATATATATATATAAATATCTTTACTAACACATGTGCATAGCTTTAAAAGCAAGGTATTATTAAAATGTTGAGGCTGGGGCCGGGTATGGTGGTTCATGCCTATAATCCTAGCACTCTGGGAGGCCAAGACAAAGTTCGAGACCAGCATAAGCAAGAGTAAGACCCTGGCTCTAAAACTAGCTGGGCATTGTGGCAGGCACTTGTATTCCCAGTTACTTGGAAGGCTGAGGAAAGATAATCACTTGAGTCCATGATTTAGAGATTGCTGTGTGCTATGATACCATGGCATTCTGCCAAGGGTGGCAAAATGAGACTCTGTCTCAAAAAAAAAAAAAAAGAAAAGAAAAATAAATAGTTGAGGCCAGATGTGGTGGCTTACCCTATAATCCTAGCACAGCCAAAGTGGGAAGATCACTTGAGCTTAGGTGTTCGAGACTAACCTGAGCAAGAGCAAGACCCCATCTCTACTAATAACAGAAAAATTAGCCAGACATTGTGGTGGGCGCCTACAGTCCCAGCTACTCAGGAACTTGAGACAGGAGGATCACTTGAACCCAGGAGTTTGAGGTTATAGTGAGCTATGCTGATGGCATAGCACACTAGCCTGGGCAACAGAGTGAGACTCTGTCTCAAAAAAAAAAGTTGATAATAACTAATAATATCTTTATTTCTGGCCTTCACATTAACTGTTAAACAGATGAAGGATAGAAAAAAGGAAAAGAAATAGGATTGATTATTTGTATACCAATGGCTTAAAACCTTTTTTTCTTGGAGATTGGTACGATTAACAGAAAACAATTATGTGTCCGTTGACAGAGCTTTGGGGGAAAATGTGTCCAAGAAAGTGAGGGGGGTGAAGTAGGTATATGAATCTGAGGAAGACTTGGAACAGCAGCTGTCGTAGTTATGTTAATTTTGCTATGGTGTAAATTTTTTTTCTCTGCTCATTATCATTCCTTCTCAGCATTACCTTTGGCAGTTTTCCCAAGGAAAGTGAAAGTGATCAGATGAATATAAATTAAAATGCCAAGATGGAAAATGGAGTTGGAAGGAAGAGCAAGAATCTAAAGTCCCAGAGGGAAGGAGGAAGAACTGAGTTGCCAACTAGCTTGGCGTGGCGGCTGTAAGAGCCTGTGTGTGAAGCGCACTGAGGGAGGTGCCTGTGACCTGGGTCTCAACACAGAAGCCTGCATGGCAGACTGGCTTCGCCACCATCTAGCAGTGTGTCTTTTAATCATGCTTAAGATAAATTTATTTTGATTAGATAATTCATCTTGTTATTTTCAACCCTAAAATTCAGTAGCTCTGAAAAGGTAAAAATTATTCCCTAGTGCTTCTAAATTATTTCTCAGGACTTGCTACCTAAATTTGAGATACAAAGAGATGACATCCACATCAACAGCACAGAGTGAATACCTATTTGGAACACCGTTTTTACTAAAGATTATAACTGCAATGGGAAGGCATTGTGTTTTTTTTTTCTAGAATTACTAACAATAATCTCTTAATATTATCCAGTCCATGTTCAAATTCTGCCGGTTTCTTTTTCTTTTCTGTTTTCTTTCTTTCTTTTCTTTTCTTTTCTTTTTTTGAGACAGAGCCTCACACTGTAGCCCTGGGTAGAGTGCTGTGGCATCACAACTCACAGCAACCTCAAACTCCTGAGTTCAAGCGATTCTCTTGTCTCAGCCTCTCAAATAGCTGGGACTACAGGTATCTGCCACAACACTCCACTAGTTTTTATTTACTTATTTATTTAGGCAAAGTTTCATTATGTCGCCCTCGGAAGAGTACTGTGTTGTCACAGTACTACAGCAACCTCAAACTCTTGGGCTTAAGTGATTCTCTTAGCCTCCCAAGTACCTGAGACTACAGGCACCCGCCACAATGCCTGGCTGTTTTTTTGTTGCAAAATTTTTTAGTTGCAATTGTTGTTTAGCAGGCATGGGCTGGGTTCAAACTCACCTGCATCAGTGTATGTGGCCAGTGCCCTAACCACTGGACTAAGGGCGCTGAGCCAGTTTTTCTGTTTTTAGTATAGATGGGTTCTCGCTCTTGCTCAGTCTGGTCTTCAACTCCCGAGGTCAAGCAGTCCACCTGCCTCAGCCTCCCAAAGTGCTAGGATTACAGGTGTGATCCACCGCGCTCTGCCTCTAGATATTGTCTTTATTTTTTATTGTTAGTTATCTACAGGTATCCTCCCTACCTTGGGAAACTGTGTCAATCTCTCCTTGATATCCTTTTCTTAGGCTCCAAAGAAAAGCTCACTTGCAGGTACCTGTAGAGGTCTGGCAATACTGTGCTGTTAGCAGTCCTTTTCCCTGTGCTATATTTCACTCACTACAGTTCCTTCTGGAAGGAACAATTGTAAATTCCAGGCAGTTTTTATTACACAGAATTGTGGAATTGGTGTTTCCCTCTTGGAAGCTGGAAATGCAGATCTGATGTAAGTAGTCCTGATTTTCAGAGTACTGTGTGGACCAAATAAAACACATCTACAGACTCAACTTGACCTGCAGGGCATTGATTTGCAACTTCTGTCCTAAACTCAGGAGGCCAGATTTTCTTATTGCCATCAACTTTTTTTTTTGAGACAGAGCCTCAAGCTGTCCCCCTGGGTAGAGTGCCATGGCCTCACAGCTCACAGCAACCTCCAACTCCTGGGCTCAAGCGAGACTCCCGCCTCAGCCTCCCAAGTAGCTGGGACCACAGGCACCCACCACAATGCCTGGCTATTTTTTGGTTGCAGCCATCATTGTTGTTTGGTGGGCCCGGGCTGGATTCGAACCCGCCATCATAGGTGTATGTGGCTGGCACCTTAGCCACTTGAGCCACAGGTGCTCAGGCGCTGAGCTGAAACATTCAAGTTTTATTTTGATTTGACATGATAATACACAGAATACTACGTTCCTATAGAAATCTTCTTTCAATAATTCACATCGCTAATGCTGTTCTTCATAAAATGTAACTATCTGGTCTCAGAGATAAAATTTTGGCTTAACACCTGTCCCTGTGATAGCCAAGACGCTTTAGAATGTTATGTAAGGCCAGATGCAGTGGCTCCTGTCTGTAATCCTGGCCTTCTGGTAGGCCTGGTGGGTAGATGGCCTTCACTCTGGAAGTGGGGACCAGCCTGAGAAAGCTCAAGACCTTGTGTCTACTAAAAATAGAAAAACTAGGAGTGGTGCCTGCCGCTCAGTGGGTAGGGTGCTGGCCCCATATACCGAGGGTGGCAGCTTTAAACCCAGCCCCGGCCAAAATGCAACAAAAAAATAGCTGGGCGTTGTGGCGGGCACCTGTAGTTCTAGCTACTTGGGAGACTAAAGCAAGAGGATTGCTTGAACCCAGGAGTTTGAAGTTGCTATGAGCTCTGAGATCATGGCACTCAACCCCAGGGCAACTGAGTGAGACTGTTTCACCAAAAAAAAAAAAAAAAAAAAGGCTCGGCGCCTGTGGCTCAAGTGGCTAAGGTGCCAGCCACATACATCTAAGGTGGTGGGTTCAAATCCAGCTCAGGCCCACCAAACAACAATGACGGCTGCAACCAAAAAATAGCCAGGTGTTGTGGGGGCGCCTGTGGTCCCAGCTACTTGGGAAGCTGAGGTAGGAGACTCGCTTGAGCCCAGGAGTTGGAGGTTGCTGTGAGCTGTGATGCCACGGCACTCTACCCAGGGGGAAAGCTTGAGGCTCTGTCTCAAAAAAAAAAAAAAGTAGCAAATCCACACTAAATACCACATCTTTCAACTTCAACATGTTCTGAAACTGATGATGCCATGTTGCATTTGTAGGAATATAGTTAACAATACTTACAACTTGTTACTAAGTGTCACTTAAAATAGTAGCTTTAGCATAGAGATTTTGCTACTGCAGGATACAGTGAAAGAAATGAGAGCATCTAGATCTGTTAACACTTTTTTTTTAATCAGCACAACAAACCCTTCATGTTTTCCTGTTGTGGAAGGTGCACCCTCTGCACGTAGGCTCACTGAATTTACTGAATTCAGTTCAACTTCACATTTACCTTGAAACTTGTTGAAGATAATCCTTCAGACTTGGCGCCTGTAGCTCAAGTGGCTAAGGCGCCAGCCACATACACCTAAGGTGGCAGGTTCAAATCCAGCCTGGGCCTGTCAAACAACAATGATGGCTGCAACCAAAGAATAGCCAGGCCTTGTGGTGGGCACCTGTGGTCCCAGCTACTTCGGAGGCAGAGGCAGGAGACTCGCTTGAGCCCAGGAGTTGGAGGTTATTGTGAGCTGTGATGCCACGGCACTCTACCCAGGGGGACAGCTTGAGGCTCCGTCTCAAAAATAAATAAATAAATAAAAATAAAAAAGAAAGAAGGAGATAATCCTTCACTTGTTTGCAAGAGTGCCCAAAGTAACTCTTCATAGCAGAGAAAAATCTTCTGTAATGACCCAGATGAAGTATAAAACCTGCACCAAGTCAGCAGTATCAGTTGATTCATCCAAAGCAAGTGAATAATATGTATTTTCCTTTTGAATTATTATTATTATTATCATTTGAGACAGAGCCTCAAGCTGTCGCCCTGGGTGAAGTGCACCTCCAACTCCTGGGCTCAAGTGGTTTTCCTGCCTCAGCCTCCCAAGTAGCTGGGACTACAGGTGCCTGCCACAATACCCGGCTATTTTTTGGTTGTAGCTGTGGTTGTTTGGCAGGCCCAGGCTGTATTTGAACCCGCCAGCTAAGGTGTATATGGCTGGCACCTTAGCTGCTTGAGCCACAGACACCAAGCCAATTCCTCCTTTTGAATTATTGCATGAAGTTTTTCTACTAAGTTGAAAGTTAATTCATGCTGCTGATCATTTATGATTCTTGAAAGAGGCAGTTATTTGTACTTTGAAACATTATCAGGTTCTAAGCATCCTGTAACTTCAACAATTTCTATATCTCTAAACGGCTTCCCTTTTTTCCTGAGTATGTAAGCTAATTAATAAGTTGCTTTAGTGGCATTATTTCCAGGTCTTATTGCTGCTTGAAAGAAGTGTCTTTACTTTTGTTTTTCATCTTTTAATTCTGCAATACAAACTTTCATGCCTCTCCCTCTAATTGAAAATATCTGTGGTCCTCATGATCACAGTTATAATGCTGATGAGCATTGAATTTCTTTAATGTTGATTTGCATTATCACAAAGCAATCAAATCATCTTTTATTATTATTGTTATATATATTGTTTGAGACAGAGTCTCACAATGTCACCCTTGGTAGAGTGCTGTGATGTCACAGCTCACAGCAACCTCCAACTCCTGGGCTTAAGGGATTTTCCTGCCTCAGCCTTCTAGGTAGCTGGTGTCTACAGGTGCCTGCCACAATGCCCAGATATTTTTTTGTTGTAGTTGTCATTTTGTTTAGCAGGCCTGGGTTGGGTTCAAACCTGCCAGCCCTGGTGTATGTGGCCAGTGCCCTAACCACTGAGCTACAGGTGCTGAGCCTATTATTATTTTGGAGACAGAGTCTCACTCTGTTGCTCTGGGAAGAGTGCTGTGGTGTCAGAACTCACAGCAACTTCAAATTCGTGGGCTCAAGCAGTCCTCCTGCCACAGCCTCCTGAATACCTGGCACTATCGGCACTCGCCACAATGCCCAGCCAGTTTTTCTATTATTAATAGAGACAGGGTCTCACTCTTGCTCAGACTGGTCTCTAACTCCTGAGGTCAGCAAGCCACCCGAGTTGGTCTCCTAGAGTGCTAGGATTACAAATTATCTTACCTTTATCAGAAACAAAATAATATTGGAATTACCAGTCCTTATTTGAAAACCTGTTTTGTGGGCGGTGCCTGTGGCTCAAGGGAGTAAGGCGCCAGCCCCATATGCCAGAGGTGGTGGGTTTGAACCACCTGGCCAAAAACTGCAAAAAAAAAAAAAAAAAGAAAATCTGTTTTCTTCCTTCAGTGTTCGCTTGGTCTTCTTCAACACAACAGGCTGTTAAGCAGACAATTAAAAAATAGTTGAGCTGCGCAACTATTCACAAGTTCCACTTCAAACAGAAGCATTGTGCGTTGAAAACTGGTAACAGACTGGTGTGCTTGACACCTGTAAATGCTTGCCAGTAGTGGCACCATCAGGCAGGGGAAATGAGAACTAAATTAATGAGCATAGGAGCCGTCAATTTAGTCCTTATGGCTTAGTAATGTTCTAATCGTGCCAGTCAATATGGAAGGATTATTTTCCTGAAACTTATTTTATTCTTGGTATTTTAAATATGTTCATTTAAAAAATAAAGTATAAATATAGGAGACAAGCAAAAACGTATTAATAAAAATAAAAGTGTTTGCCCTATAAAATTTGGACTTAATCAAAAGGCCACACTGAAGGACCTAGAAGGCCACATGCAGCCTTAAGGTTTCCCATTCCTGAGCAAAAACATGGTCATACTTCTGCCTCTGAGAGTGCAACAATCAACTTTATATGATGAGTCAAAGAACTAAATAATAAAACATATTTATTTGAGACAGAATGGTGGAAATTGAGAAGGCTGATACTGGGTGATTAAGGACATTTGTAGAAGTAGATATTCTAAAGGCCTTAAAAATAAACTAGTTGCCCTATTTTGTTTGATATAATTATGGTAGATTCTGGGTGTTGGAAGAGGAATCTTTGAGATGATCTTTTTGGTCAAGGCCTATGAAACACCCAAAATTACTTAATTAAACAATAATTTCCTACTAAATGACACATAAGACATCCTATGTATCTTGTGGTATGAGTTAACAATGTAGTAACACAGTAAGAGTTAAAATGGAAGCGTATTTGTACAAAGATCTTCTTGGTTAGGGTTTACTAGAATGTAGTGCCGATTTGGCTCAGTAGATGGCAGCAGAGATGCCAGCAAGACCTTCAGTGATTTGAATTGTTTTTGCGGGGAAAATGAGGCTGGTCCTATTGTTCTAGCCATATTTTTAAATACAGCATTCTGGTCAGAAACCCTGGGTAGCTGGAGGACCATTCTTGGGGGATTTGTACACTGAGAAAATGTCCCTTTGAAGAAAAAAAACTATTCTACGTTAAAATATTTTAAAATTCTTCTGAGCTTTTAGTCAAAGCAGGGAGGAGGGTGGTGTGAGTGGGGTGAGGTCCTGTGGGAGAAAGCTTTGTTTTCTAGATGTAGGATTTCTTTTCAAGACACTTCAAAGGCCACATTGTACTGGGCTTCTGCTCCTTCTGCAGTGATCCCACACTGTCAGATGCTTGAGCTGGCCTTATGGCTTGGCTGACTCCTCTGTTTGTGCTGCTTTGGGCTAAAGCACAGGCTGGCTGAAAAGTTGTTGCTAATGCCATAACTGTAGCTTTGGAAAATGTTGGCATGCCCCCTCTATTCTTCAGGAAAGTAAAAAATGGAGACTTAAAAGTATCCCAAGCTGGTCAACTTATTGTCAGGTTGTGGGGAGTCTGTTTTCCCAAAATCACTAACATGCTTTCAAAACTAATTGAAGAGGGGGCCTGGTTATTCTCCTTACACACTGTTCAACCCTTGATTCAGAGTGGAAAAGTGAGATTATTATGGAATTGAAAGCAGGAGGCATCTCTTTATGCCTCTAAATATGACCCTGATTTAGGAAGAAATTCTAAGAATTCCTTGCTATTTTCTTATCAGACCTGCCAACTCACAGATTCCCAAATAACACATAACTTTCGAAGGGAGTTTGTAAATCTAAGTTAAGGTGGGGCCCAGTGGCTCACGTTTGTAATCCTAGTACTCTGGGAGGTGAGGTAGGTGGATTGCTTGAGCTCAGGAATTCAAGATCAGCCTGAGCAAGAGCGAGGCCCTGTCTCTACTAAAAATAGAGAAATTAGACTCAGCTCCTGTGGCTCAGGTGCCAGCCACATACACCCGAGCTGGCAGGTTTGAATCTAGCCCAGGCTGTCAAACAATGATGGCTGCAACCAAAAAATAGCTGGGCATTGTGGCGGGTGCCTGTAGTCCCGGATACTTGGGAGGTGGAGGCAGGAGAATCACTTGAACCTAGGAGTTGGAGGTTGCTGTGAGCTGTGATGTCACAGCACTCCACCCAGGGTGACAGCTTGAGGCTCTGTCTCAAACAAACAAACAAACAATGAAAAATTAGCCAGACTTGGTTGTGCACACCTATAGTCCTAGCTACTTGGGAAGCTGAGGCGAGAGGATCATTTGAGCCCAGGAGTTTGAGGTTGCTGTGAGCTATGATGACACCATGGCACACTGCCCAGGGCAACAGAACAAGACTCTGTCTCAAACAAAAATGACTGTAGAGGGCAGCACCCATAGCTCAGAGGGTAGGGCGCTGGCCACATACACCAAAGCTGGCAGGTTTGAATCCCACCCGGGCCAGCTAAAACAACAAAGGCAACAAAAAAATAGCTAGGCATTTTGGCAGGCACCTATGGTTCCAGCTACCTAGGAGGCTGAGGCAAGAGAATCACTGAGCCCAAGAATGTGAGGTTGCTGTGAGCTGTGACACCATGGCACTCACATAGTGAGACTCTGTCTCCAAAAAAGGAGTGTAGAGTAAGCTTACTTACCCAGACCTCACAGTTGACACAGTTGAGGTTCCTCTTGTCCTCTTTGTTCCTTAACTCTGTCTCCATCAAAAATAAGATAAACCTGTAAACCTAGCACTTTGGGGAGGAGGGTAGATTGCTTGAACCCAGGAGTTCAAGACCATCCTGGGCAACATCTTGAGATCCTGTCCTTACCAAAAAAAAATATTTTTGAGACATTCTCACTCTACCCATTGCCCTGGGTAGAGTGTCATGGCGTCATAGCTCCCAGCAACCTCAAACTCTTGGGCTCAAGAGATCCTCCTGCCTCAGCCTCCCAAGTAGCTAGGACTACAGGTGCCCACCATAACGCCTACTCAGTTTTTTATTTTTAATAGATATGGGGTCTTTCTTTTTGCTCAGGCTGATCTCAAACTCCTGAGCTTAGGCGATCCACTACCTCTGCCTTCCAGAGTGTTAGGATTATAGGCGTGAGCCACTGTGCCCAGACAAAAAGAATTTTTTTTTGTTTTGGCCGGGGCTAGGTTTGAACCCACTACCTCTGGCATATGGGGCTGGTGCCCTACTCCTTTGAACCACAGGCGCCGCCCCCAAAAGAATTTTTTTTAAGGTACCAGGGGATGGTGGCTTACACCTATAGTCCAAACTATTCAAGAGGCTGAGGTGGGGAGGATTGCTTGGGCCCAAAAGGTCAAGGCTGCAGTGAGACAGGATCAGGCCACTATATTCCACCCTGGGGAACAAAGCGAGATCTGTCTCAAAAATGAGAAAAGTGGGCTTATTGGTCAAGCAGCTTGTAATTTCTCTAGGCCAGTTGAGTGTCTAGAGGAAGAGAATCAATAAATTCATTTAGGAGGATATAGAATTATTTATAAATTGGGGGTTTTCAACTTCAGCACTACTGACCTTTTGAATTGGACAATTCTTTGTTGTTCGAGGCTGTCCTGTGTCCTGTAGGATGTGTAGTAGCATTCTGGCCTCCATCCACAAGATGCCAGTAATCCCCGGCCCCCCACCCCCCACCCCCCAAAATACTCCCTAGTCCTGACTATCAGAAATGTTTCCAAACCATGCCTTATGGCTTAGACCCACTCATATAAGTTTTTCTGAGTTTTAAAATTCTGGCTGGGTGCTGTGCCTCAGGCCTATAATCCTAGCACACTGGGAAGCCAAGAAGAGAAGACTGTTTGAGCCCAGGAGTCTGAGACCAGCCTCAGCAACATAGCAAGACCTTGTATCTACAGAAAATAAAATATTAGCTGGGCATGGTGGCAGGTGCCTGCAGTCCCAATTGCTTGGGAAGCTGGGGTGGGAGGATCACTTGAGTCCAGGAGTTATTTTTTTTGTTTTTGAGTTTTTGGCCGGGACTGGGTTTAAGCCTACCACCTCCGGTATATGGGGCTGGCGCTCTACTCCTTTGAGCCACAGGTGCCATCAAACCCAGGAGTTTAAGGTTACTGTGAGCTGTGATGATGTCACTGCACTGAAGCCTGAGGTGACAGAATAAGACATTGTACCCCTCCCCCTAAATTTTACCAATCTACAGTTAAACATAATAACTAGATGATTCTTCAGCAAAGAGGGTAAAAGATAGCAAAATAAGTAAATATTGCCAAGCACGGTAGCTCACACCTATAATCTTACCACTCTGGGAGGCCGAGGCTGAAGGGTTGCCTGAGCTCAGGAGTTCAAGACCAGCCTGAGCAAGAGCGATACCCCATCTCTGAAAATAGCTGGGTGTTGTGGCAGACGCCTGTAGTCCCAGCTACCTGGAAGGCTGAGGCAAGAGAATCGCTTGAGCCCAAGAGTTTGAGGTTGCTGTGAGCTGTGACGTCACAGCACTCTACCCATGGTGACAAGGTGAGACTCTGTCTCAAAAAAAAAAATCAGTAAACATACCTCCTTTTTTTTTCTCATGTAAAGTATTATTTACCAAGCATCCTGAGTTAAGTGCAGGGCAACCAACAGTGAAAACAGGGCCTATCTCACTTTACCTCTCAGAAATCTAAGTATTTTAGGGATTCCTGGCAAGGGAGAAGTAACCATCATGCTCAGAGGTCTCTCACAGGCAGAGGCATATCACCCTCAAGCATGAGCTGCCCACCTTCGACCTTGGCAGACCCCAACCCCCCTCCTGCTGCCACCTTGTTCTCTGGGGCACGTGGGCTTCTTTGTTCCCACCTTTAAGCTTTCTCCTTCCCACCTTTTGGTCCTGTCCTGTCTATTCAATCAGAAGCACAGTCAGAGTCTCCAGTCTCTGTGGGAATGCCTACTTTGAAGAATGGGAACCAAGGCAAGTACCCTCAGTGGCATGTAGACGGTGACTTGTTACTGCACTGGAGTGCCATTGGCCACAGAGGATAGTAAAGGTCACTCTAACAGTGAGAAACTAGCATAGCCAACCAACTAAAAGTCAAACCTTTGTTTTATGCTCTTTATAGAAAGCCACAGAGATGAGGATAGAATTGGAAGTGTTCCCTTTTGCCGAAAAGCTAGAGGGAAATAGGATTCTTCATTTTTTTTTTTTTTTTTTTTTTTTGAGACGGAGCCTCAAGCTATCCTCCTGGGTAGAGTGCCATGGCATCACAACTCATAGCAACCTCCAACTCCTGGGCTCAAGCGAGTCTCCTGCCTCCGCCTCCCAAGTAGCTGGGACCACAGGCCCCCACCACAACGCCCGGCCATTTTTTGGTTGCAGCCATCATTGTTGTTTGGCGGGCCCGGGCTGGGGATTCGAACCTGCCACCCTAGGTGTACGTGGCTGGCGCCCTGGCTGATTGAGCCACAGGCGCCGAGCCAGGATTCTTCATCTTGAAGAAATATTAAAGGTAAACCATAAAGGGCAATTTAACAGAAAGCCTCATAAATGTTTTCTACTTTGCTTAAGATAACAAAAAGAAATTAACATGAGATGTGAGAACTTTCGGTTATTGCAGGGGAACATTTTTGATAATTAAGATTTATCAGCTATATAAGGACTATCAGTACCAAGGGTGGTTTTGGAGTCTCTTTAAAGGTCTTTAAGAATTGCCTAGGCCAGGCTGGGAGCGGTGGCTCGCACCTGTAATCCTAGCTCTCTGGGAGTGCTAGCACCTCTGAGGCAGGTGGATTGCTTGAGCTCATGTATGTCTTCTCTGTAACTTCAGGGGGACTCTGCACAATTACTTAATAAGCAGTGTTGTGGGTTGGTCCCCCCAAAAGCTAACTCCAAGATGGAGATCAGTGTTCGGGCTGTTCATTAGGGCATGTTCTTGGTATCAACACTATTGAAAGGAAGGAAAGAGAACTGGATTGGGCAGAGGAAGACACTCAGCTCTGAAGCAATCCCAACGTAGGTGACAGCTGACCACAAGGAATGCTCTGCAGGGCCCCCTTGGGGTGCCCCAGTTGAGGCAATGGGAATGGGGTGGAGCCTTTATACTCCTGTGGATAACTGTGCTGGGTGGGGGCTGCCACTAGAAAAAGGCATGACCTTGGGCAGGGCGGGTTCCTTCAGCCCAGGCACTTCCCAAAGAGGGCTGATGTCTGAGAGTTTTCTTCTGGCAGCTCTTCCACCTTGTGGATGAATAAATCATTCATTCACGAAAGACATCCGGAGGATCACAGCACCCACTCCAAGCAGCTTCCCTGGATCCTCCTTGAAGCCGAGTCTTGCCTTTACCCTGTACTTCTCTGTACAGGGAGCATTTTCCTCCTCCAGGAACATAATTCCCTCATCTTATTCCCGTCCAACCCTTTGCCACCTCAGTACATGGAGTAAATGCAGAATCACAGATGCCGTTTGTTCTGAAATGTATTCTTTCTATCTTCCCTCCATCCCTTCCTCATCTTCCTCGTTTCCCCTCTTCAGCTCTCATCAGGCAGATTCACAGTCTCCTGACAGCCAGACTACAAGGCAAGCTACATGTCAAGCTGATTTCCTCCTCCCTGGAGAGTTTCTCCTACCCCCCTAGAATGCTCAGGCGGTAGTGCAGCCCACAGACACGGGAGTGGAGCGTGGGCCAGCCCAGGCCTGAGCTCTTGGGACCTTGATTCAGGCCTGTTTCCTCATACCACCTCTCTAAAACAGAGATAGGCCATTGAACCGAGAGATCTCCCACACCCCTTCTGACTTAAACATTCAATACGTTTTTATTTGAAAAATTTTCACAAAAGGAAATAGCAACAAAAGGGATGCCAGATTCCGAGTTAGTCTTTGCTTCTCATCCCACTCACACAGAATACTAGAATCTTCTTTCCCAAACAAATGTGAGATTTGGGATTAGTTATGGCATACTCTGGACTGTCTGAGGAGCGAAGTTTTTTTTTGTTTTTTTTTTTTTAAGAGATAGAGTCTCACTTTGTCACCCTTGGTAGAGTGCTGTGGTGTCACAGCTCACAGCAACCTCCAGCTCTTGAGCTTAGGCAATTCTCTTGCCTCAGCCTCCCGAGTAGCTGGAACTACAGGTGCCCACCACAACGTCCGGCTATTTTTTTGTTGCAGTTGGGCCAGGGCTGGGTTTGAACCTGCCACCCTTGGTACTTGAGGCTGGCTCCCTACTCACTGAGCCACAGGTGCCGCTTGGGAGTGAAGTTTTAAAATTCCCCTGAAACATTTTAAGATCCAGTGTGAATTGAAATCAGAGAGCCCTTAGCAGCCTGCCTTGCAGCTGCTCCTCGCCTGTGTGAGGTTAAGTGGAGGTGAGTCAGGACTTACATCAGAAAAGTATAGGGGACCACACTGCAGCAAGAGAGGTTTCCTGTTGGCTTCGTTCTAGCCTCTTTCCTTTTTTTTTTTCTGTAGACAGTCTTGCTGTGCTTGTCACCCTAAGTAGAGTCCAGTGGCATCATTGTAGCTCACTGCAACCTCAAACTCCTGAGCTCCAGCAGTCCTCTGGCCTCAGCCTTCTGGATAGCTGGGACACGCAATAGCAAGTGCCACGATGTCCAGCTAGGTTTTCTGGCTTTAGTCGAGAAGGGGAGGGGGCTTGCTCTTGCTCGGGCTGGTCTTGCACTCCTGGCCTCAAGTGATCCTCCTACCTCCCAGAATGCAAGCCACTGCTCTCAGACTTTCCCTTTTTCTTAATCTAAATGGATTTAGCTATCACTGTTGTTTTTTTCTGTAGCATTTTTGTTTATTTATTTATTTTGCATGAGGCTTAACCAGGGTAAACATTGGCCTCTGTTTGGAACAGAGGATCAGTTCCTCTGTGAGGAACTCAGGCTCAAAGAGACCAGGTAAAGACCTTTCTGTTCCGGGCTGGTTGTCTCGTTCAATGATAGACTGTGATAGGTGAGTGGCATATAGTAAGGATAGCATAGAGGGTGAAAGCTGGAGAGAAAAGGCTCAAGGAAAAGTGAACTTGGCTGTTCAGAGAGCAGCGCTGAGCTGAGCTTATTTGCATAGTGACTCAGGTGTGGTTACTAATTTATGAAGTACACTTCCTCTGTAGTGTGGAAAATAAGCTAGCTGTGAACCTGACCCCTGCCCTGGAACGCTCAAGGTCTGCAGGTAGAGTCCGGCAGTGACCCACCCCAACCCTTCCATTTCACCTCCGTAATTCTGTTTCCTTGCCTTCCCCTCTGTGAGACTGTGAGGTCCTGGAGAGCAGGGGCAGTGCGAGGTTGCCACTGTTTCCCGTGGCACATGGCAGGCCTTCACTTAGTAAAAGGGTAATGAATGAGCAGCAAAGCCACCTGCTGAGTGACTTGGCAGGGAAGGCTGCAGCAACCAGAAGTGGGAGGAAGGTAAATATAAGTGGAGAAGAGATTTGGGGTCTCCCACACTAGACGCTCACCCTGGAGCCAGAGGAGGAAGTAATGCCTGAGCCTTGGACAGAAGCAGCACCATCTGAAGAATGGGTCAGCTGTGGACATACTGCAGGAGGCATTGCAAACAAACTTGACCTTTTTCCAAGTGCGTGGGGCCTGACTTCTCTAGAACAAGGCAAAAAAAGAAAATCAAAACCTAAATAAATGCCTACCCCAAACAGCAATTCCCCCAGACTCAACAGTGGTGCCCTAGTAACACAGCTGAAGGAACAAAGAAGTGATTTAAGTATCTTAAAATTGAAATAGCTACTGCCAAACACTGGAGGATCAGCAGAATCATTAGATGCCAGAAAACGCAGAACCTCTGAGGCCTTTGTATCCTTCCTTCCTGATGTCAGATTGCTGGCAGCCCACGCAGAGCTGCTTTATAAGAATGTGTAGCTAGGCTATGCTTCTAGAAGGATGAGGGGAGGAAGGAGGGCGAGCTCGCCTTGCCTGGAGCCCAGAAGCTCTGTGTTGCAGAGAAGTTACCCAGCCTCGGACACTGTCATTTCTCTGCCTTCAGTGGCCAGCCAGGTTAAGGCTGGCCCTTTCAGCCGATTAGACCCTAAGTATATGTATTGATCAGGGGCCTGACAAAAAACCTGAACTGATCCCAAATAGTTCCTATAAACAGACTGTAATAAAGGGATTATTAACAGAGATGTGGATGAGATTAAGAGAACAAATAAGGAATGTTGAGGTATCCAGAGGCTTGCATGAGTGGGGAGCCATTTCCTCCCTAGGGGTGGGAACAGGAGGAAGGGACTCTCAGTACCTGAACGCTGAGAGCTGGCACTGGGGGTGGGAGCTGTTATCATGCAGGGACACACAGACATGGCTATCGGCTGCTGTCAAAGACAGGAGGGCCCCCAAACAAAGAGGGAGTAGAGAAGAAATGCCCTGCCCATCTTTCCTGCTCAGTGCCTCCCATTCTCCAAACTGGGAACTGGCCAGCAAGAGTGACCCATGACGCATTCTACAGGGGCAGCTTCCGAGGCCGAGCAGGCTTGAAGGTGGGCCAGATGGAGAGCAACCAGTAATACACTGGCAGTTGGCACGATTGTCACATACAATATACATTTCTAAATATCTCATATAACTTCTCATATGTGATGACCTCACTTAATCCTTGAAATTAGTCTGCAAGACAGGCTGAATCAGGGGCTCCTGGAGGCTAAGGGGCACAGTGCAAGCTCCCAACAGCAGGTGCGTGCCAGCTCCTGAGGTAAGAGGGGACTTGTGCTGGAACCACTTTCAGGAGGCCCAGGCTTAAGGGCCTCCGAACACAGGCTGGAACAGCAGTCACTGAGGCAGTGACTGTGAGCACACTGTCCACTCTCACCAACCCTTGTAGTCCCCCCACATTCATGCTTTCTATCCTGAGTGTAGAGAGGCTGTCGTCTGCTCCCACGTGGGTTGAAGTCCTGTGGGATGCTGTGGAAGGGAAGCAGGCTGATCCCCTGGTGCCATCTCTGAGAAGGAGGGGGATGCAGGAAGGCAGGGCATGAGGGCTGGGTGTAAGGGGTGCATGGTCTGCTCTTCGTGTCTCTAGCTCCTTGTAGGTATAAGCCTCTGACCAAGGGGTAAGGATGGTGCATGTGCCAGCTGGAGTGAATGACCTTCCAGTGACTTGGGGGCAGCAGACAGCAGACAGTGACATCGAGTCTACTTTACTGTAAGGTAATCCAGGCAAGAGTGAAAATTTGATCTGCAGTCTTATCGCCAAATGAATATTTCATCATTTGCGTCCCCACTGAGCTGATGCAGGGACAGGGCTACTGTGCATGCATGCCCAAGTCCTCCGCCTCCTCTCAGATGTGGTGACTCCTGCCAGGGAGGAGGAGGACCTGAGGCTAAGGCATTAGAGGAGGTGGGAGAGGGTGGGTCAGGAGACAGGCTGGGAGATGGGGTTCGCTTCCATGACCTTCACTGTTGTGCTGAGTCACTCAGCTAAGTCACCTTTCTACACTTTACTTTTCTTAACTGCAAAATGGAAATGATTTTCCAGCCCAGCTCTAGCGTCCCTTCCGGGCTGCAGGATGGAGTGCAATGCACGTGAAAACAATCCAGAAAGCAGACAATGACATAGCAAATGTACCAATTATTAACACCGACCGGGTCTTCTCAGAGAACGTTCCTCAAGGTGGGGTCTAAACCACAGCTCAGCTGCTTTCATTCATTCATTTAACAGATATTTATCGGGCACGTGCTGCACGCCAGGGGCTCATTTTCTGCCTTATGGATTGGCAGAGTTTTTGTATATTCTTCTGCACTCACCAGGCCTGACCTTTAGAGATTTTATTTTAACCTCTGCTCTGTAGGTTGACAGAGAGTATAAAAGGAACCCCAATGCTTGTCAAGGAGTGACGGGAATATATTGGCTGGTAGGAGACTTGAACGCCTCCTGCTCATTCGCTCCACCCTATTGGCCGGCTGCCTTTTTGCCTAAGGAGCTGCAGACTGGGTCTATGTAGGGAGGGGGCTCTGAGCAGCTCTGCAGGGCACCATGGCAACCAGGCGGGCCTGCCACCAGGGAGTTCATGGCAAATTGTGCCTTAAAGCTCATCAGCTATGGGCTTAGCAAAAAGAAATGCTTTTTCATTCTTAGAGGAGAAAAGGGGAAGGGAAGTGGGTGAAATCGGCACAGCTCAGGCAAGGTGCTCCAGGACGGGTGAATTTTCCCTTCCAATGGCAGCTCTGCTTGCTGGGACCTCGGGAGACCAGGGCCCAGTATGCGTAAAGGCACAGATGCCTGGCTTGGGTTATTAAATCCTGGGATGTCAGAATCAGAGGAGTAGACGGCTTGCCCAGGGCGAGGCAGTGTGGGGTTCTCTGCCTGTGCTGAAGGGGACCTTCCTGAGCAGGTCCTGGGTAAAGGCTGCCGTGGCCCAGACCCAGTGTTTCGGGTGGGTAGTGTTTTGTTGTTCCTTTCTGTCGTTCATAGATCTACCTTCCTACAGCACTCATATCCTGGTAGGACATGTTGATGGGCCATCTGATGAAACTGACCCTCGTCCAAAAGAAAATTGTTTGCAAAGTATCAGTAAATATGAATAAATTAGTGCCCTTACTGTAACAGAAAAGGAAAAGAAATGTAGGGCAGGGTCTCAGAATTTGTTGTCCTTGGTACTTACAAAATATGCCCCCACTCAAGGATCCCAAGTGCTGGTGAGGGAGATAGAAGCCCAGTCCATGCCCAGGGCCTCCCTCCATCTCAGTCTTCCCAGGGGAAGGCGGGGACTTGGTGGTGTCTCAGCTACTTGGCCGCAGACCCTGGTTTGCTGGGAATTGGTGCTTCTGCAGCTCTCTCCTCTCCTGTTTTCTTCTCATCCCCAAACCAACATCTCTAACTACATCTAGCCTCCTTGTTTGCCCTGGCCACGCACAGGCAGGCCTGGAGGCTGAGTGGGAGCTGTATCTGGTGGTTAAGGCCAGTGTTAGAGGATGGGGATGGTACAATGGCCTCCTCCTCCTGTCACCGTCACTTAACAGGGACTGCAACGATGATGATGAGTGACAGCACTTCAGGGGATTTAGCTTCTTTTAGCTTCTCTCTGCAGAGGGGTATCAGGACTTTATAACAGACCTTCCCAGAACTGTGGTGGTTGGTCTGTCATTGTTTCTCAGACCCTGGATACGACTTTGGTTTAGAAGCTTGTTGGTGCTACAGGGTGTGGTGGCTGCCAGATTCTCAGAGGAGGGGACCCAATTGGCTGGCTCTGGCCACAGGCGCTGTGTCGGCTGCCCATTCGATATTGATTTCCACATTGTTCCCTGTAATCACACTGCATTGTGCTGCGCTGGCCCAGGGCCTGTGTGGACATTTTAGCTTGAAATGTCTGTTCTCTAAGAGCTGCCGACCCTCTCTCCTCTGGGTGCCCCCATCACCTCCGCTGGGGCCCGCAACTTGTCACTGACCTTCTCCCTCCTGTCAGGTTTGTGAAGGTCTGAAGGGCACCACACCGACAGTGTGCTGGGCACAGCAGTTTGCAGTTAGCTCTTAAGTTGCTTCTATCCTGGAACACATGGTGAGAGGGGCCAAGCCAAAGAAAGTTCTCCAAAGAAAGGTAATGCCTTAACATCAGAAACCTGCAGAGTGAGATCGAAAACCCCCTGGGAAGGAGAAACACACTATCTGGAAGCAGGAAGGAGGGTTAGCAGCCAAGTGTCCCTCTGCAAAGTTAGCTCCTCCTGCATGCTGTTGGGGGCTTGTGATGGTCAGGGAAGGGAGCTGTACCCCTGAGAAGCAGATACTTAGTGGAGGTCTTAGAAGCGCGCTGGGCAAGTAGGAAATACCGTGTAAGCGCTTGATAAAATGTACAGCAGAACTGAAGGCCAGACATGGGACCGGAGGAGCTGCAGATGGGGGAATGCAGCTGGCACAGAGAGAGCTGCATCTGGGGTTCAGGGGATGTTGTCACTGGTGGTACAGAACAAGATCCACAAGGGGCTGAGGCCACATCAGATTTCATGACTTGCTGCCGGCAGGGAAGGAGGAGCGAGCCCTCCTGGGGCTGAGCGCCCACTCTCGGGAGCATTGCCTCATCTGATCGCTACCATGGGCTATGAAGTAGGTGTTGCTGCCACTGTTTCACAGATGGGAAACTGCTGAGGGTCACTTGAGACTACCTCCTGAATTCACCTCTTCTTTTCTGAGGAGGAAACAAAAGCAGAGGACGGATTTGGGCCACTTCTCCTCTGACCCTTAGTTGGGGGAGGGGTAGCACACCCTCACCCCCTTCCCCAACATGCTCAAGGCCACTCTGTGGGAAGCCAGTCCTGCCCAGGGGAGGTGGAGGGGCCACAGTGGTCTGATTCTGGCACACACTCAGAGCTGAGAGTTCCCCTCCCCGGAGCCCAGCAGTCCTCTAAAGCTGCCTGACTCCTCACTCTTCCTCTCCCCTGGGGCTTGCTGGCCAAAGGCCCAGGCTCTGCTGATAGAGGACTGATGATTTTTCTAAAATAGGAAGCCTTGTCACCCACCGCTTCTCTCCCTTCGGCTAAGCTGGGTGGGGCTTCCTTAGTATAACTCTCTCTTTATAGATTCGTTTTCCCAGAAGATCTTTTGGTGTTACAGTCTGGGACTGTATGCCTGCCTGTGGCCCTGGGGCCCATTTGCATGGAGCCTGGGGGTCCATTGGAATAAAGGGGGAGTTGAGGGTTGGACCCAGTCTGTGCTCTCACTTGCTGATTATAAGGGAGGAAAGAAGCCTGAGGGACTTCACCGACCACTCAGTTGAGTTCCTTCCCTTCTTGCACTGGCCCCAGGCATGGAGCTCTAAGTTTCACATTAGAAGAGCCGAATTCAAGTCCAGTACATGTCATTCTTCTGGTCATAAGGGCCTGGAGCAAATCTTCCCGAGACTCGGTTTTCTCATCTGTGTAGTGGCTGTAAGAGTTCCTCTCCTGTGTACCACGGAGTAGAAGTCCTGGCCTGGAGGGGAGGCCTCGGTGTGTGTACAGCACTGGGCGAGGTGTGGCCATTATGCTTCTCAGGCTCATAAGAGATAAGCTTTTGTTTGCTTGGAGATAACCTCACATACATGGGCCTGGAACAGGCAGGTAAGTCCCAGCCGGCCTGTCCTCCCAGAGTGCTCTTCTCTGTGGCTGTGACGGGGTCAGCCTCTCTTGCCCATGGTTCTGCTTCTCTTTCGTGTTGGTTGTAAGAATAACCAGGCACTGCCTCTGTTTGCTGTTTGGTTTGGCTCAGCCACTTAAATCCACTATTCTGTTACATGAGTTTTTTCCCATCTTTTTACAATCAGTTGATCTGAAATCAAAGTTTACCCAATGAGCAGAACTTCCCACTCCTGTCTATGAGGGGTGTGGATTCTGTCTTGTTGTTGCTGTTCAGAATTCACCTGACCTACCAAGCTTCCAACTTTGCATGTGATTAGAGGGAGAAGCCACGGTAAGAACAACATATGATGGTAACTTTCCCTTCCCCTGTGTGTGATTCTGCCTTGGAAAGCAGTAGGGTGGAGGGACTGACCACTCTCGGGTCTCAGCTGTGCTTACACCACACCCACACTTTGTTCGTCGGTGCACTCGGCAGGGAGGAGTTTGGCAGGACTCAGGAGACCATGAGCATCAGCCCTGATCCCTCTGCAGATGGCTATGGGAATAATCTCAAGGGCACAGTTGTCACTCCACCCCGACTGAAATGGGAAGGGGTCTGGGGAAGGCTTATCAGAGGGGACTCTGCTCCCATCTTGGCATGTTTAGCTCTGGGGGTTTGGGGCTGGGGTGAAGGAAGAGATAATTGTAGCAATCAAAAGACGAAGCTGGATGGCTAAACCCAGAGAGGTGTTCCAGCCACCCATGCTCAACTGGAAGCAGAGTCTTGTCCAGAACCCCTTGGGAGCACGCACGGAGCCCCTCCATGCCCAGGCTGGAAGCTGCAACCAGCACCCATCCCTCTGTGGCAGATACCCAAAAGGAACAGATCGGGTTCCTGTGCCTGAGCAACTCCAGATCTACCAGAGTTAGAATAATCCCCCAAGTAGGAAAGAGGGGCCAATTCTTGCAAAGCAGCTGGGCCTGTAGGTGGCTGCGAGGCTGGCGTGTTACTAGGGTTTACTTTGGCCTTCTGACCCGGCAGAAGGATGTCGACCGACAATCTGCTTGTCTCCCTTCTTGGCTCCTTGCTTCCCTTCCTTCTAGTAGAAAACCTACTATTTACATAACGCTCTGCTGGATCTGGGTGGGGATCGACGTGTTCCAATAAGGGATGTGACAAGTTTCTACACAGGCATGTTAGTGCCAGAGCTGGGAGTAGCACCTTATGGTCTAACTAGGCTGCGTGAAGGGGGAGGGGGGGTTCTTTCAATGTCAGCACCCGGGAAGCCTTGTCCATGGGAGTTGATCTGTGCTGACCACATCCTACCCTCAGCTTCTGTGCGTGTTCTGTTCCTTTGCGCCCTCCTTCGTGAATCCAAAATCATGTGCATAGACGCCACCTCCATGGGGCATCTCTGATTTGTGACCTCAGTGCCTGACTTGGAAGGACCTTGACATCACCCCATCACCCCTGAGGCAAGGCTTTGGTGCTGGAGCCTCTTTCTCACCTTGGCCAGCCTCCTGGTTTGGGTTCTGGCAGATTGCTTCGGCCCAGATGAGCATCCAGGGCTTCAGTCTAATTGAGGAGACAGGGTCTAGACACAGACTAATGTTTTGTTTTGTTTTTTTCAAATAGCATATTAATTGCCAAGAGAACAGGGTGCCAAGAGAACCGGGTTCTGTAAGATCTCAGCGGGCTTGATTTTGGTCCGGAGGGACAGCCAGGATTTGCATAAATGGAAAGGAGCAGAGAGTGAGTGCATTCTTGGCAGCAGGAAAGGCTTCGGTGAGGGCTCAGAGATGGGAATGTGCTTAATGAATTCAGGGTGCCATGAGTAGACTGGTTTGCTAAAAATATTTATCGAGCACCTTCCATGTGTAAGGCAGGCAGCAGATACAAAGAAAGGGTAAGGAGTAATCTCCGTCCTCAAGAATTCTATAGGTTTCTGACTCCGAAATGCCCCATCAGAACAGGAGAGGCAGGGAGAAACCTAAGGAATAAATCTGGAGGCAAGAATTGAGGGCGCAGGAAAGTGTCAGCCCTCCCAGCACAGAGATTCAGATGACTAAAAAATGTGTGCTCAGGACATAATCTTAGTAAAGCTGCAGATTATGTTTAAAGCAAACATTTACAAAGAGGATTGGCATGAGGAATGTGCAGCGAGAGGGAGCAGTCCTGGGTTGCAGTTTCTGAATTGCAGCGGTAGAATTAGCCAGCCAATGTAGAAAGAAAAGAAATCAGGGCTCAAGCTCAAATGTATTTTAACAGCAATCACTGCAGCCCAGGGCTGATGCCTCTGATATTTGTTGTGCTGTTATTGTGGTAGTGATGGGGCAGCAAAATCTTCTAGCCCCTGGGAAACCTCTCCAGGTTCCTAGATTCTTTGGCTTTTTTGAACTTGGCCCAGAAAGTTCTTTGGTTTCCTCTCCCTAAGTATAGAGAAATGCCTGTGGCCTCTGAGATAGAATAATAGTTGACAAGGCTCTGTGTTATTTTAGCAGGAAAAGTTAGTAATGAGATGGATACTTTTGCTCTCTGTATTGGCTCTCCTGAGCATGTCCTAAACATGGCTAAATTCTAATGGCTTCTCCAAAGGGACTTAAGTTGAACTTGTATTTATAAAAGCTGGTACAACTTTAAAAACAGCCAGACATGAAATGGGAGCATAGGAGTGCCAATAAAATGAATCTGCATTCATTCATTCAAGTCAGTCTGCTAGGCACAAAACCAAGTGCTGTTTATAAAAGCCCCACTTGTACTACCCTCCTAAAGGCTCAAGATCAGGGCACCATCCAACTGAATGAAGGAGGAATTTCAGACTCTGGTTCTTCTAATGGAAACATGAACTGTCCACATAATGGGAAGAACAGAGAGACAAGAGACTTCTTCAGTGGTTTCCGGTAGCCTCATCCTCCTTGGGCCCTTGTGAGGTTAGTAAGTGTCAGAAGAAAAGTTTCAAAGCTGGTTTATGCAAGGGATGTTAGACCAGGAGAGGTGGGAGAATAGCTTAATGTGAAGTCCTACAAGGTGGGAGAAATTGGGTCACCTCTAATGAAGCCTAACTCGACCCAGGCTCAGTGAACCTCCTCTGAATTAGCCTGCTGGGTGGAAAGGTAAGACACCTTTCCCAAGATCTGGTGACGGTCATACAAGAGCCAGGATTTGAGGGGTAGACAGATGTGTGGAGTGAATATGCTTCCCCACGGGGTGGGGTGAGTCATTGCTGGTGGCGTTCAGCAGGCCCCAAGGAGGAAGGCGCGCTGGAGGATTTAGTCCTTTTATGCTGTTGCTCTCTCCCGTGAGAACCAGACACAGCCAAGTGAGGAGGGACAGACACAGGATGGTGTTAGAGCATGTACTACGGGAGAGCAGCCAGGGCCACGCCAAGCTCACTTCCAGGGTACAGGCAGCCCAACTAATGTGGGGCAGAGCCAGATTGTAAATTAGGTCCTCCCGGCTCCAAACCCATACCTTCTCCACCAAACTCCACAGGCCCCTGGCCATCCTCTCTAGATTTCTGAGGGCATGAGTGGAATCTACCCAGAGAAGGCTATCCAGGAGAAGTAGCTTCTGGGAGAAAAGCTGTGTGCAGAGTGGTTGGTGCCAACACTCAGCTCAGGGTGTGCGTAGGCTGGTCATGGAGGCACACGCACTGCCCTTTCTTCCTCTGCCTTTGGCTGAAATGCCTTCTGAAACTGAACCCACCCCTTTTCACATGGATGCCAGTGTATTCCTGGTTCCCAGCAGTGAACCAGGAGCATACAGAGCTCAGAAGAGGAAAGAATTTGTCTGAGGCCGATTCATCTCAGACCCTGGTCTCCCGCCCCTTTTGCTTTGAGGCTGCAGCAAGTCTCCTATGTCCCCATCTGACTACTGGTTCAGAGAAGTAAGGGCAGGTGGTCTCCTTCAACACGGAGGATGGAGCCTCTACCCTGCTGCTCCCAGAAGGCCCAGTTTTCTGGCAATACTGCTTCTTACCTGGCAGCTGTTAACTTTGCCCTACTTCATTCTATTGCATGCATTCTTATCCTTTTTGAGAGACTTTCACACATGGGTGTGGTGGCTGATGAGTTGAAACCTGTCTTAATTATGCACTGAAGCCCTGTTTAGGAGTGTTATTACTTGCTAATGATAGCAGCTTGCAAAACAGTTTCCATGGCTCTCAGCACAGCCAGGCCCACGTTGCCATACATCTGCTCCTGAAAAGGGCTTGCCATGTGGAAATGCAAGCATTTGGCTTCCGCGAATGGCTCCCTGACACAATTATCCTAGTGTTCAATGTCTTTTAAATGTCATTGTTTAGTGATCAGTATTGGTTTTGGTAGCTGTTTCAGCTGCTGGGCTGTCAGCAACCTCTGAGGGGAATTATAGCCCTTGATAACTGGGGAGTAGCTGCTGGTTTTTATTGATGCATTGCCCAGACCATAATTCCCCAGGCCTGACATTAGCTCTTCAGAGGAGGTTTTGTGTACAACATCGAGAGTACTTGTGAAATTTCTGTATTACGTAATCACCATCAATGCTGCACACTGAAGACTCCTTCCCACCTTTCGTGGTAATTTCTCCTTTGATATTTACTAAGTTAGGCCAGATGTACAATAAGTTGGAAATTTAAAGCCAATTCTCATATTCTGTTTTTCCAACTTTCTAGCTTTCTCAGGAAGTGATATGTTTCATATAGTATATTTTTCTAGTATCTAAACTTATACCCCTTGAGGTATAGAATTTAAAGACTTCATCACTTCTTGACCTTTTGGCTAAGATCAAGTATAGAATTTAAAGATTTTAAACTTTTATGATATGCCTTGGTTTCTTAAATATCACATGTTAATGTGATACAGTTTTTTATTTTATTGACTTGGGGTGATCAATACCAGAGACTATACAATAGAGCTGTAGCTCAGAGACGCTCTGTCAAGGGAGGTAGGGCAGGTGTGGTGGCTCATGCCTGTAATCCTAGCATTCTGGGAGGGTGAGGCGGGCGAATTGCTTGAACTCAGGAGTGCGAGACCAGTCTGAGCAAAAGTGAGACCCCATCTCTAAAAACAGCAGGGCATTCTGGCCAGTGCCTGTAGTCCCAGCTACTTAGGAGGCTGAGGCAAGAGGATCACTTGAGCCCGAGAGTTTTAGTTGCTGTGAGCTGTGACACTATGGCACTCTACCAAGGGTGACAAAGTGAGACTCTGTCTCAACAAACAACAAAAAAAAAGCAGTTGAGATACATGGGGTTGGCCCTTTGTCCTTCTTGTTTGTTTGTTTGTTTTTGAGACAGAATCTTACTCTGTGTCCTGGGTAAAGTGTTGTGACATCCTAGCTTACAGCAACCTCAAACTCTTAGGCTCAAGGGATCCTCTTGCCTCAGCCTCCTGAGTAGCTGGGACTATAGGCACCCACCACAATGCGCAACTAGTTTTTCTTTCTTTCTTTCTTTTTTAATCAGTCTTAAGCTATCACCCTGTGTAGAGTGCTGTGACAACATAGTTCATAGCAACCTCAAACTATTGGGCTTAAGTGATTCTCTTGCCTTAGCCTCCCAAATAGCTTGGACTATAGGTGCCTGCCACAACACCCGGCTATTTTTTGGTTGTAGTTGTCATTGTTGTTTGGCAGGCCAGGACTGGATTCGAACCCTCCAGCTCTGGTGTATATGGCTGGCTCCCTAGCTGCTGAGCTATAGGCGCTGAGCCCCAACTAGTTTTTCTATTTTTAGTAGACAGGTTCTCTTTGCTCAGGCTGGTCTCAAACTCCTGAGCTCAAGCAATCCACCCACTTCAACCTCCCATAGTGCTAGGATTACAGGTGTGAGACACTGCACCCAGCTAGCCCTCTGTTCTCTTTCTAACTGTCCCCAAACGGCTGTACTGTTGTGTACATTTATTTCCCTGGGACATTAGCACTCTCATTTCTTCCTGCTACCACATGTTCTGTTGCTTCTAATACACAGCTTTATTTCTCACACAGTTGAATCAGAAATTAGACATGGTTTTCCTTGCTTTGAGAAGTTAAGCTCAGGGGTCCAGCTTCTCAAAGGTCCTCTTTGTTTACTCCGGAATTCACAGCTTTGCCGTGGATGGTGGGGGTGGAGAAAGATAGCGCCTGCAGTTCTCCAGGGCGCTATTGGACTTGGCATTAAGCAGAACTGCCACTTAGGAATCACGTCTCAGCCTGTATGAGGACCTTACAGGTTACAGGCTGATGGCACATATCATAAGGTGAGTGCCCTCTATTTCCTGGTCTGCCCTTTACAGAAGCCACTGCTCTGATTTATATTTTACCAAGGAGCTGGTTGGTTAGCAGAACAAACTAAGCTTTCTCCCTTAGTCTCCAGAGAGAAGTGTGACCTGTTTTGCCTTACACACTACCCCCTGGGTGGGCAAGAGATACCAACAGGGTACTATAGCACAGAATCAGCCACTCTGAACTCCTGAGGACCTGTTGGAAACCCTCCTTACTCAATGCAATTTCTTATTTAATACTTATTTTCCATGACAGAGTGTGAGCTTCAAGAAATTGGAGACTGTGAGTCTTGCCCCCATAGTCCCAGCATCAGCAATGTGCCTGACACACAGCGGGCACTCGGGGAATAAGTTTGAAAGGTGCTTCATTGGCTGTCATCAGAAAAGCCCTGCAGGAATATAAATGTGTGTGTGTGTGTGTGTGTGTACATACACACATATATACACATATACATATGTATTTATTTTTTCTTTTGAGACCGAGTCTCACTCTGTCACTCTGGGTAGAGTGCCATTGGGCTGGTCTTGAACTCAATCTCATATAGCTCACAGCAACCTCAATCTCTTGGACTCAGGTGATCCTTGGCCTCAGCCTCCCTAGTAGCTGGGACCACAGCTGTCTGCCACCACGCCTGGCTGCATGGTGGCAGCACCCTTCCTCCCTGCATGTCTGTCCCCCTCTGAACATGCACTGCCTGGGCAGGACCCTGTTCATCTTCCTTTTAACCTCTTCTTCCTACAAACTACCTCTGTCTATAGCCCTTCACTTCTGGGCTTTGTGTAGCGTTCTGTAAGGTGAGATGGAATTATTTGATAATGCACTTATTTGCTTGCAAACAGTTCCCTTCCATGGTGACAGCGTTGCAAGAGGCCCTACAGAGAGCTAATATAATGAAGAGTCACCTCCCCAGGGACTTGGCTGTCAGGACAGACCAGCAGCACTTTCCTTTTTATGAGAATCTCCTAAGATTTTATGAGAAAAAAAGATAAAATATCTTTGGGACTTAAATTAAGCCCTATGATTGTAAAAATTTCACTGAAATGCATAACTGTGCATTGAGAGGGGAGACAGTGGGAGCGGTGGAGGAACTTACCTTGGGACAGAAGATTATTTACGTTCCTGTTTATCCTGATCTTGACACCAGTGCAGGATTGGTGGGAGTAAGACGCTGAAAAGTGTCATTTGGGCAGTGTCCTCTCATCTAGCTCTGGGAATGCCTCCCTCACCTGCAGACAGACTAGTGTGGGAGATGGGAGGAATCTCATGGGAGTTGTTGTCACTGTGAAGAAAGGAGCAGAAACTGTGAGACAGGCACAGTGACCGACAGGCCAGGGCTGCAGGGACAGCAGTGGTGGGCCCGCTGGTGTCCTCCTTTCATCAGGAGTAATGAAAGTGTGAAAGAGGGACCACTATTTTCTTGAGATCCGTGGTGTTGTGGGGAATGTTTGGGAATAGTGGGGACTCCGTGGGGAGCTTGAACTTCCAGGGATACACCGGGTGGAGAATCAGGAGCCAAAGACCCTGCGGTTTTCCCCTTTACTTTTTTCTCTGATCTGACAGGTGTAGAAGACAAAGACTGGGTAAAGAACAGACCCCGGTCTTTGCTCTTAGAGAGAATCACAGTGTGATGAGGTGGGTCGGGAAAGTCACACACACACATAATACAGAGGCAGGATAGACCTGGGTGACCAGAGAAGATGTTGAGTGTAAGCTGACCATGGGATAGGCCGATCTCAGGGATCCAAATGGGCAGAGTAACATCATGGCCTCTTTGGAAGTCCCTTTTTTTTTTTTTTTTTTTGAGAATCTCACTCTGCTGCCCTGGGGTTGAGTGCTGTTTCTTTATAGCTCACAGCAACCTGAAATTCTTGGGCTCAAATGATCCTTTTGCCTCAGCCTCCCAAGTAGCTGGGACTACAGGCACCCGCCACAACGCCGGGCTAATTTTTCTGTTTTAGTCTCACTGTTGCTCAGGCTGGTCTTGAACTCCTGAGCTGAAGCAATCCACCCGCCCTGGCCTCCTTGTGTGCTAGGATTACAGGTGTGAGCCACTGCACCCGGCCTTCTGAAACCGATTGCTCCTCTTTGTGACATACATGCTCTCAATAATGCCAGTGAGAGAACAGGACTGAACATAGAATGCCTCAGAGGGCAAGCTCCAGAGGACACTCCCTGCCCTCGGCCAGTATTTGTCACACTGGAACGTGCCTCAGGATCACCTGGAGGGTTCGTGAAAGCACGGCTTGCTGGGCCCACCTGCAGAACTTCTGATTCAGTGCATCTGGGATAGGGCCCAGGAATTTGCACTCCTAACAAGTCCCAGGTGGTGTGCTGATGCTGCTGGTCCAGGAAAAGCTTTGTGAGAATCACTGCTGTAGTCATTCAGCAGCCTTGTTTACAGTGAGGATCTAAAAGCTGTGCATTTTCTGTCTTGAATTGGCCGATTCAAAGACTCCATAATTGTGTGAACAGACATACAGGGAAAGAGGTTTGTAAGAGATTTAGCCCATGCAGTGGCTATATGTTCAGTGGTGAGATCTGATGAAAGCATCATGAAAACTAAGGGAGATGGGCCACATAACTAACCCATGCTCATCAAAGA
Organism: Galagoides demidoff; assembly: GCA_963574575.1. Taxonomy (NCBI): domain Eukaryota; kingdom Metazoa; phylum Chordata; class Mammalia; order Primates; family Galagidae; genus Galagoides; species Galagoides demidoff. Next base: position 29,804 of record CAUYQV010110638.1, read on the forward strand.
ACATTGGGACACCAAAAGTTGTTAAAATTACCATGCCATGGGCGGTGCCTGTGGGTCAGTCAGTAGGGCGCTGGCCCCATATACCAAGGGTGGTGGGCTCAAACCTGGCCCTGGCCAAACTGCAATAAAAATATAGCCGGGCATTGTGGTGGGCGCCTGTAGGAGGAGGAGGCAAGAGAATCAGCTAAGCCCAGGAGTTGGAGGTTGCTGTGAGCTGTGATGCCACTGCACTCTACCAAGGGTGATAAAGTAAGACTCTGTCTCTAAAAAAAAATAAAAAACAAAATTACCATGCCATTGATAAAGCTCAGGACAGAGTTTTAACACACACACACAGACACACACAGAGACATGTGTTTTCTTAGTGTCATTTTTTCTGAAGACATTTATCATTTTATTTTATTTATTTATTTTTTATTTTTGAGACAGAGCCTCAAGCTGTTTCCCTGGGTAGAGTGCTGTGGTATCACAGCTCACAGCAACCTCCAATTCCTGGGCTTAAGTGATTCTCTTGCCTTCGCCTCCCAAGTAGCTGGGACTACAGGTGCATGCCTCAACACCTGGCTATTTTTTGGTTGCAGTTGTCATTGTTGTTTGGCGGGCCCAGGCTGGATTGGAACCTGCCAGCTCTGGTGTATGTGGCTGGTGCCTTAGCTGCTTGAGTTATAGGCTCCAGGCCAACATTTATCATTTTAGTCACCACTTACCGCATCAGCTGGCAGAGGAATGTTTTGTGTTCTGCCAATGGCCTGTGGAGCACGCCATACACGTTCTGTGCTCTGCTCAAGCAGAAGAGGCCTTCATTTTCATGCCTCAAACAGCTCCTCTGCCTGACATTGTCTTTCTTTCCTTACCCTTTATCTGTTTGTCCAATTCTTTTTTTTTTTTTTAATTAAAAAAAATCTAGTTTTTGAGACAGTCTCACTTTGTCGTCCCAGGCTAGAGTGCTATGGCATCATCACTCACAGCAACTACAAACTGGTGGACTCAAGTGATCCTCTTGCCTCTGAGTAGCTGGGCCTACAGTTATGCATCACTACCCCTGGCTAGTTTTTCTACTTTTAGTAGAGATGGGGTCACACTCTTTGCTCAGGCTGGTCTCAAACTCTTGAGCTCAAGGAATTCACCTGCCTCAGCCTCCCAGAGTGCTAAGATTACAGGCATGAGCCACTGCACCTGGCCTGTCTGTCCGATTCTTTACCTCAAGGCTCTGACTGCCTTCAATGCTGGCAGGCATGTTTTGATGAGGGTTGTTTTTCAGTTTTAGCAGCAAAGATGGCTATCTGCAGATATTCACAGGCCCATTCATCACCCTAATACACCCCCTCCCCAACACTGAAGGGTTTCTTCAGGGGACAGCAGGCAGCCACAGCCTCTGATCAGCACACAGGTTACCTATCATTTGCTCACTGTTTCTCTCTGGGAGCCTCCAAAGGCAAGAAGAGGGGATGACTCAGTCCAGACCTGATGGGAAAACAGGATATAAAATCCAATACCACTGATGTGAGCAATGAACAATAAGCACAACCTATATTTAAATGGCACGGGGCTTGATAATTATCTCTCGCTTCCTCTAGCTGCTCCAGCTGAATGCGTCCTCACAATGTGAAACACTTGCTAACATTTTAAGTGCTGGGAAACTCTGGGAGGCTCGTAAGAAGTACAAAATTTGAGCGCATGATGTTCGGAGCAACGTATTCACTTCCATCAGGTCTCACTTGCCAAAATGACTCCCTTCCTTACAAAGAGCAAATGCAAATTTGAAGTAAACATTCTAAACTTTCAGCTGGTCTCGGTAACTCGACGACCAAGATGGTGTCTAGCAACATGACCCCTACTGTCTTCGGGTCACTCGTTAGGTCTGCAGCCACTTGTAGTCAGATGCCTGGGTCTGACTCACAGTGTCACAAATTAGTAGTTTTGCAATTGTGGGGAACCAGCTGCCTCTTCCTATACAAATAGATGATAATGACTAACATTTCTCACTTCCTTGGCAAAGCTGTCGTGAATATCATTGGATCATAGGCCCCTTGTCCATGACAGAGCTTCGTGTAATTATTAGCTAATATAATTTTGATCACCCATTTCCTGTGGCCTACTCCAAAGCCAGAGACATTAACTATTTCACTTGTGTGGGCTCTTCTCCACAGCTCATCCCATTGTTAGATATTGGAATACTCTTTCAACTTCTGAGCCAAAATTGGCTTGCATGTCACTTCCAACTACAGACGCTCCTTGACTTATCATGGAGCTATGTCCTGATAAATCTGTCATAAGTTGAAAATATTGTAGTCAAAAATGCATTTAATACTTCCAACCTACTAAACACCATAGTTTAGCTTAGCCTACCTTAAATGTGCTCAGAAAACTTACATTAGCTTACATTTGGACAAAATCATTTAACACAAACCCTACTTTATAATAAAGTGGTGACTACCTCATGTAATTTTTGAACACTGTATTGAAAGTGAAAAACAGATAGTGACTCACGTCTGTAATCCTAGCACTCTGGGAGGCCCAGTAGGGTGAATTGCTTCAGCTCATGAGTTTGAAACCAGCCTGAGCAAGCGCAAGACCCTGTCTCTACTAAAAATAGGAAAACTAGTTGGGCGTTGTGGTGGGTGCTTGTAGTCCCAGCTATTTGGGAGGCTGAGGCAAGAGGATTGCTCAAGCCCAAGAGTTCGAGGTTACTGTGAGCTATGATGCCTACAAGACAACAGAATGAGACTTTGTCCCTCCCCCCCAAAAAAGTGAAAAATAGAATGTATGGGTACTTGGAGTATCTACTGAGTACACATTGCTTTTGCACCAGAGTAGAGTAAAAAAGAATCATGAATGAAAAATCGTAAGTCAAGCTATTAGAAGCCTGGACATCTGAGTGGGTCTTCACTCTCAATTCTGACAGAATACACAGAAGGTTACTTTCTTCTTGGTAGAGCTGGGCTTCCTGAGGCAATAACGCACAGCTAGCACATTCCTATCGGGTCCTCTCCTCTGAATTAAACATAGCCTGATCTTGTAACTGTCCTTCATTGATGTGGTTCCCAAAACTTCCTCACAATCCTGGTTTCCTCCTGTGGATGAGAAGCAAGAATGTTCATAAGGTGATTCTTGGGGTCATAACAGAGCAGTAGGTAGCAACTAGGTCTTTGATGGTCTTTTCATAAGGAAAACTTTTCTCTGAATAGTCTCCTTGCACCACACCCCAACTGCAGCGAGAAACTATGAGGACTCAAAAAGAAACCCAATGGTAATGAAACCCCCAAGATTCCAAGGCTCCAAGGAACCAAAACAGTGACATTGGGCTACAATGGCAGCCTGATGCCATCTGATGTGCGGAGTGAATTCGCCTGGTACGGTTCCTACTGCTCATCTCTTTATTCAAAGAGGTGGGGTTCTTCCCATTAATTCCATACAAATATTTTTTCTTTCCTTTTTTTTTTTCCGTCTTTTTTTTCTATGCTTCTCATTTGCCAAAGAAAATTCCATGCAAATATTAAAGCAGCAGTGTATGGAGTTGGATGCGGTAATAAAGTGCACAGAAAGATAAATCTAAGTGATGAATTTGAACACGAATTTGAACTTTGGCAATTTGCTTCACATCTCTGAGTCCCCATTTTCTCATCTGTGAAATGAATGTGCTCATTCCTACCTCACAAAGTGCATGTGAGGACTAAACGTAATGATATTTTCAAAACAGAGCCTGGCTTACCATATGCACCAATGAGTGAACTCCAGTGTCCTCTGCACATGGATTCTGTTAAGGTGCTGACCCTCCTCCCTCCAAAGCAGTCCAAGTGACAGTGTTTGAGACGTTCTGGTGCGGTGAGGAAAGAGTTAAGGATTCTAAAGCAGGGTTGACAACGTTCTGTTTGTGAAGGGACAGATGTGATTACATTTAAATAGCTGCACGTATCTGGTGACAACTTTTTTTTTTTGAGACAGAGCCTCAAGCTGTCCCCTTGGGTAGAGTGCCATGGCATCACAGCTCACAGCAACCTCCAACTCTTGCGCTCAGATGAGTCTCCTGCCTCTGCCTCCCAAGTAGCTGGGACCACAGGCACCTGCCACAACACCCGGCTATTTTTTGGTTGCAGCCGTCATTGTTGTTTGGCGGGCCCAGGCTGGATTCAAAACTGCCACCTTAGGTGTATGTGGCTGGTGCCTTAGCCACTTGAGCCACAGGCACCGAGCCATGACAACATTCTTGAACACAGCAACCCTGGGGCATGTGAATTAGAATTGTAGGACATAAGGTCAAGTCCAGCTTGTGGACTGAGTGGCGGGTGGGAAACATTTCAAGCTTACCAGCAGGAGAATACCAAGAAATGGGGAGAATGACCAATGGCGGCCTACCTGGAGCAGGGTTGACAGGAGTTACAGCTTTGTGAGGCATGCAGCACCTGTCAAAACTCCTCACTTCTGCCGGTGTAGGGCAACGGCAGCCATACACAACCTATAAACAGGTGAGTGAGGCTGTAGTCCAACAGAGCTTTATTTACAAAACCGGCATCAGGCTGGTCAAAACCTGCAGGTCTGAGTTTGTCAACCCTGGGTCTAGAGTCTTATTTTCTTACTATTTTCTTTTAAATTGTGTAAGAACAGTTAATGTAAAATTTACCTTTTTAACAAAATTTTAAGCATGTAATACATGATTGTTAACTATAGGCACAATATTGCATGACAGATCTCTAACCCTTCCTCATCTTTATTGCGAACTTTATACCTATTGAGTAGCAAATCCATTCCCCCCGCCCCTGGCAGCCCCTGGCAGCCGCTATTCTCCTCTCCACTTACATGGGTTTGACTATTTTAGAGACTTCATGTAAGCGGGATCATACGGTAGGCATCCTGTGTCTGGTCTGTTTCACTTAGCTGTATGTCCTCAAAGTTCCTCCATGTTGCCACTCATGAAAGGGTTCCCTCCTTTTTAAAGGCTGAATAATATTCCCTGAATTGCACATTTATGGATTCATCTGTTGATGCCATGTGGGTTGTTTTCCTATCTTGGCTATAGTGAATAATGCTGCATTGAACGTGAGAATGCTGCTATCTTTTCCATATCTTTATTTCAGCTCTTTTGGATAAATATTCAGAAGTGGGATTGCTGGATCATATGGTAGTCATATTTTTAATTGTTTTCAGTACCTCCACACATTTTTATAGTGGCCACCCCATTTACAGTCCTACCCCCAGTTTCGATTCCTCCACGTCTTGGCCAACTCTTATCTTCTATTGTTTTCCTAATAGCCCTCTTGTTAGATATGGGGTGGTTGAAGTTTTATTTTCTAATCTCTGCCCCAGGAACCTATTTCTGAGGCATTCCTCTTTCCCAGAGCATCTTTCTTCCACCCAACGGGGTCCAGGGGTCTCTCAGGGCTCATCTGGGCACACAGCCGTGAATCCTATCTATAGATTTGCTTCTAAAACTTGTGGCTCCTGGAGGAGCAGGCACCTCTATTTGCCATCTTTGAGAGGGAAAAAGAGAGAGAGTGTGTGTGGAGCCTTTAGGAGAGACCCCCCTGGAAACTTCGTCATTGCTGGGAGCAAAGCACCTGTGTCCTGTGGGTTCCCACTCAAATCCTCTGCCAGGTGTGCAGCGTGCCCTGTTCTGTACAGCCACCATGTTGCTCCTACTTGGTTCTGTGGCATCTAGATCGATGGTAATTATTTGTGTGATAATCAGCTCAATGTTTTGCTTCCTTCTTCCAGGAAGGAAGCTCCAGGAAGGCAGGGCCATGTGTGAGTTGCTGTACACAGCTTTATCCCTAGCAGAGGGACCAACACAGGGTACATGTTTAACAAAATACCTACTAAACCAATGAATGTGAAAGTTCGATCCGCACTTTCTGAGATCACATTTGCCAGACTTCCTCTTTCTAGCACTGTGAGGAAAAGTTTGATTTTCAAGTGTTAGTGGACTCGAGGCCTGAAAAACAAGACATATATAATATTACAGCGTCGGCCTTGCCCTGAACTACCACCTCTGACCTCAGTGGTAACTATCACTGACAGGGCTGCTCTGTTTATTTACGCAATTGGCAGTGATTTCTTGGGAGGGAGGTGACATTAGGAACTTTAGTGACTTTGCAATAGTCATTCATTCAATACTTTTTCCCTCTTTCTTGGAGAGAGTACTGTTTTTGTTTGTTTTGTTTTGTTTTTGAGACACAGTCTCACTTCGCTCTGTTGCCCAGCTAGTGTGCAGTGGCCTCATCATAGCTCACGTAACCTGGAAGGTGATCCTCCTGCCCCAGCCACCTGAGGAAGTGGGAATGCAGGTGTGTGCCACCACACCCAGCTAATTTTTCTTTCTTTCTCTCTCTCTCTCTCTTTTTTTTTTTTTTTTTTTGGTAGAAACAGGGTCTCACTCTTGCTCAGGCTGTTCTCAAATTCCTGGCCTCAACTAATCCTCCCACCTCAACTTCCCCAAGTGCTAGGATTACCAGGGTGAACCACTGTACTCAGCCGATGGAGAGAATGACTTAGCATTTTTATACCTGGTGTTCCTTTTTCTGGTCCTTTGGGTGGGTTTTGATAACTAAGTAAGGACTTTGCCTTTTTTTTTCTGCTTTCTTTTTGTAAACATCAAAAGGAAGTCAAGTACTGAATCCGATAGTAACATACTGGTTGTGGAGGTGTAATCCCTCCAGCAGTCTCAGAGTGGGCAGGATGGCTGCCTGCCACGAGCTGCAGCCAACGTCCTGGGCAGTCAGGCCATTTCTTGGGTATCACAGATAGCAGGGTGAGATGAGAGGAAGGGGTGGTGAGAGGGGAGATGATGACACAGCTCACACTGGTAACCTTTGTCATTCCAGCCACCTGGTACCCTCTGTGGGTCTCAGGGGAGGGCAGGTCCCACCCCTTCTGCCCTACTGCAGCCCCGCGGAAGGCACACTCAGCACCTCTATTGCCCTTGCTACTGTAACTTGGCCAAATAACTCAAGTCCCTACCTTGTTCCATGAATTCTTATAAGTTTGGATAGAAGTCCAGCGTGGTTCCCTGTTCTCCCTTCCGCTCTGTTCAGGTGGTACAGTGGATTGGATAGTGGTCCCCAGAAAGGATATGGCTAGGTCTGGACTTCAGAACCTACAAAGGTAACTATATTTGGAATAAAAGATCTTTGCAGATGTAAGGATCTTGAGGTGAGATTGTCCTGGATTTAGGATGGACCCTGTGTACAACACATGCCCTGATGAGGACAGGACACACAGACACAGAGGAAAAGGACATATGTGGGGACGGAGGCAGGAATTGCAGTGAGCCATAAGCCAGGGAGTGCCGAGGATCTCGCCAGCAGCCAGCAGACGCAGCATGGAGCATCTTCTCTCCTGTGAAAGGTGTAAACAATGAGAGGATGAGATGCGGCCAGATGAGGCCAAGGCTGTAGTGGAGATGTTCAGCTCAGGTTTATTGAAAGGGAGGGTGACCTGCCTGAGCGGTGCAAAGGTAACATATGTGCCTGGGGGCAGTTAGAGACCCCTTTTATATAGGGCCTAGGGGTGGGCACATTCCACAGCTTGTTTGGAAAGTTGGGGCGGGGGGTGGAGCCAACCAGATCCTTTTTGTTTTTGTCTTAGGTGGGGAGGATTTGTGTGTGGCTGATTTGTTATGCTCCCAACACCTCAGAGCCTACAGAAGGAACCAACCCTGACAACCTTGACTTTGAACTTTTGGTCTTTACCAAGTGTGAGAGAATATTTCTGTTGTTTTTAGCCACGCAGTAATTTGTTATGGCAGCCCTAGGAAACTAATACAATGGTGATGTAAGTTGGAAAAGACCTTTCAGACCTGAGCATACCAACGACCTACGCTATCTTGTCAACAGCACTTGTCGAAGCTGATGCAGCTGGGGCTTGGAAGTGTCCAGGAAAATCGTGCTGGGTCTGTGTTGTTAACCACCAGCCCTGGGGTTCTCCTCCCCTAAAGCCAGTGGCTGTTTATGGCAGATAACTCCTCTTTTATCTTTATCAGCTGGGGAAACAAGAGAACAACCACACAGCTTAGGGACCACTTAGCTGAGTGGGGAGGAGTGGAAACTGCAGTCATTTGAGCAGGTCACAGGACTTTCCTACGCTCCCCTCTCCCCACTCCTCCTCTGCTGCTTAGCACATAAGCAGGGAAAGAACAGTGTCCTTGTCAGTTAGATTACAAACACAGTCCTTTTTCTGAATGATAGAATCCTTTCTAACACAGCAAAGCAATGCAACATTCAACACTAGAGAAAAGAAATCCTCCCTCCTCACTATTCTCTTTGGTCTTTCCCTCTCCCGGGCACCATCTGTTTCACCTGGTGTCAAAGCAGCATGACTGACAGCAGAAAGGAAACAGAGGGGGACATTTGGGCACAAGCAGGTGAGATTCTCTGGGCAGCCACCAAAGGACACAGCTCACTTTGGCTGTTTTGGTTTCCATAATTTTGTTTTTTGTTTTTTGGGGGTTTTTTGAGATAAAGTCTCACTCTGTGGTCCTGTGTAGAGTGCCGTGGTGTCATCAAACCTCACAGCAATCTCAACTTTTTGGGGCTCAAGTAATCCTCCTGCCTCAGCCTCTGGTATAGTTGGGACTACAGGTGCCCACCACAATACCTGGCTAGTTTTTCTATTTATGGTAGAGATAGGATCTTGCTCTTGCTCATGGTGGTCCTGAATTCCAGAACTCAACCCGCTTCATCCTCCCAGAGTTCTAGGATTACTGCTGTGAGCCACTGTGTTGGGCCTGGTTTCTATAATTTTAAAGTGTTAGAAGTTCGGGCAGTACCTGTGGCTCAGTGAGTAGGGTGCCAGCCCCATATACTGAGGGTGGCAGGTTTAGAGCCCAGCCCCAGCAAACTGCAAGAACAACAACAACAAAAAAAAATAGCTGGGCGTTGTGGCAGGTGCCTATAGTCCCAGCTACTCAGGAGGCTGAGGCAAGAGAGTCACCTAAGCCCAAGAGCTGGAGGTTGCTGTGAGCAGTGACGCTATGGCACTCTACCGAGGGTGACAAAGTGAGACTCTGTCTCTAAAAAAAAAAAAAAATTGTTAGAAGTTCATGTTGGTGTTGATATGCAAGAATCTTAATTTGTTTTACTGATTGGGAAAAAATTGTTTTATTTACCAATAAGGACGGAAATTTTTTTGGCAGTCAGTAAATGGTCCAGTGCTATAGCTGCAATTAAGACATTTCTGTTAATATACTAATGCCATTTAGAGTCGCTTTCACGTCCCTCATTTCACTGAGTCTCCCAGTAGCTCATGAGATAAATAGAGCAGTCATTATTGCCCCACTTTAAAGTGAACAAGGTTCACGCAGCGAAGGGGCCGTAGATGGACCAGGAAAAAGAGCAGACTGAAAATTCCTCGCCTGGGGGATGGGTACGAAGGAGCCTGGAACTGTGGAGAAATTTTCATGGCTAGCGAGCAGGGAGTGTGCAGCAAAACCTACAGTTGGAGAACTCTGTTATCTGCGAGTCTCCTGAAGAGACAGGTGTGGGTGACTAGGATGCCAACCAAATGAGAGAAAATGAGGGAAGCCTGTGGTTTGTAAGCAGACATTTTCTTCTTGGAGCCTGAACGTTCAACAAGAGGTGGGTTTAGGAGAAACAGTGTGTTCTTAACCCAGTGACTGCCCAAGGTGATGATGCTTCGTGGTTAAGCAATGAATGAACTTCGTCCTCTGCAATAAAGAGCAGAGCCTGGTCCTCATCACTGTATTTCCCAGCAGTGTGGCACCGCATCATAGCCTGCCTGTCAGATGGCGGCCTACACGCAGCATTTTGGAAAGCTGGCTCTATCGGGCGCTGGGAGGCCTGGGGTGGTGGATGTGACCGTTGGGTTGTTAGCCTGGCCTGGTGAGCTGGGAGGAACTTGGCACCTCGGCAGGAGGCCTGTCCCCGCTGGTCTGACACATCACATTTGCTTTTTGGTTTGCACACATAAAATGAGTCTCCCCTGTGACCCTCTCCCCAGAGCCTCATCAATTAGAACTGCTTTTGTCCCTAGCATCCTTTTGTTGACCAGCTTGGAAATTAGTTAGGAGAGAGAAGAAAGGGGAGTTGTCTTTGCAGGCAGTGGCTCTGGAGAGCTGGCTGCTAATGAAGGCGCCCTGAATGGTGCGATTGTGCTGCTGTTTATATAGTTTTTATTTTAATTTGCATCTGTACCAGGCTCGAATCCCAAGAGTCATTCAGCTGTGTTTGGAGCTTTTATCTCCTTCCATGGAGCCAAACCTGCCAGTTTATCATTTGCCTGGAGGAAATTAGTGTGGGTCTCCCCTCCTTTCACTTTTATCATGTGCTATTGAATTGTTTATACATCTATGGAGAGAAAGACTCTGCAGAGCCATAGAGGGACCATCAGGCTTCCAGTACCAAGGCCTCAGAGAGCAAGGCCTGGGATCGAGGCAAGGGAGCAGACAGCTGAACTGAATCTCTCAGGGGTAACAGGTGAGAAAAACTGTTCCCCGTTTCCCTTTGTCCCATACATGGATGTTTGTTCTCACCAGCCCTGGCCCCGCTTCACTTCTGAGAACAGACAAGATTCAGCGTGTTCAGGGTGATTACTGAACGTGTAATCAAAATTTGACTCAAGCCACCTCCAGCCCACATTTCTCCTAAAACCACAACTCCTCAGCATGGAATGAATTTAAGACTCCATATACCTAGTCCTGTTTAGTTCTGGCTGATTGCTAATGAGCATTCTCAGGCCCAGCGTATCTACCCCCTGACCCTGTGGATCTTCCCACCTCTGAGCTTAACATCCCCTCCTACCTAGTCCCGTCCTCCCTGACTGCAGGGTCCCAGCCGTGGTCCTCCTTGTTTTTGGAAACTTCCCAGAATTCTCCAACTCCCACTGTTCTCACCAGTCCCTGAGGTCCTTGCTACTCACAGTAGGGTCCCAGACCAGCAGCTTCGGCCTCCTCAGGGAACGTGTGAGGCGAGCAGACTCTTGAGCTTCACCCCAGAACTACAGAATCACAGTTTGCATCTCAACAAAACCCCTGGTTATTTTGTGTGCACACTAAAGTTTAGGAAACCCTGTACCAGGTACCCAGGACATTCACAAACTGGTCCTCCCCACCTAGTGATGGATTTATTCCCAAATACCTTCATGCATGTGGATTAGATGCTTCCCCAGAAATCTCATTAACACCTGAGGACAAGAACTGGTGACTTAGGGTTCACTTACGGTGTCTTTTACAGCTCTAGGACAATGCTGAGTACATTGTGAATGCTTAGTAAATACCTAGTTAATTCTGTGCAGGTCTGTCCTCTATTATTTTGCTCCTTGAAGATGTTTCAATGTCCTTTCACATATGTTTGTTCTATCTTCATCTTAATTAGTTTAAGGGCAGGGACGTTGGCAAAATAAACAAACCTTCCCCAGGTCTTCTAGAGGCTAATGATTCTATCTGGAAAGATCATCTGTGACCCTCTTTACACACTGTGTATTGGAATAGAAATCCTGGTGCATGCAGGGGGATTTGTCCCTGGGACAGTGAGAACTTCTGGAGAAACTTCTAGAGGAGTCTCTAAACCAGTGGTTCTCAACCTGTGGGTCGCAACCCCTTTGTAACAATGAAAATACATCCTGCATAGCAGATATTTATATTACGATTCCTAACAGCAGCAAAATTACAGTTATGAAGTAGCAAGAAAAATAATTTTATGGTTGGGGGTCACCACAACATGAGGAACTGTATTAGGCAGTAGGAGGCGTTAGAAAGGTTGAGGACCACTTCTCTAAACCATGCCTGAAGGGGAAGAAGCTTTTGTGTTCAGTCTTGGCCAAGCCCTGTGACAAGGCACATAGGCTGAGAGGAGGGGACGAGGACCCATGCCCTGCTGTGCTCTATGTGTGTGTGAGAGGGATGGTTGGAAGAGGGGCCTGGGGAGAGGTGCCGAGCGCTCTGGCCTGCAGGACCAGGCTACACAGGCCTGCAGTGTGTGTGCCCAGCTGTCCAGGCTTTGTACCTACTCAGGAGAGGTGAGACTTCATTGTAGAGCTGGAGGGGGGTCCCTGGGGAGTGAGCTGGCAGAACATAGTTAGGGAGCTCAGATCTCCCTGTGTCCACAGTGGGATAAGTGGTCTGGACAGGGTGAGAAGAGCACCAGGGGGGAACTGTCCTCAGAGATAGGAGAGGATGGTGTCTCCCCAGAGCGGTGGCCACATGAGACTCCAGAGTTGTGCGTCTCCTATCCAATGAGTCACCATTTCTTGCTCAGTTTGCTTCTGAATCCTCCAGAATTTAGAATCCGCTGCTCGATCCCCCGGCACTGCATAGGTACTCCCCGCTCAGGGTTCTGAACTGCAGCTGTGGTCTGCTCTTTCCTGGCTCTGCAGTGTCAGCACCTATGTGAGAAGGCCCTGCACCTCAGTCCGGGCCCTTCCAGCCACCCTGTCTCCTGCCCTCCTCTTTGCTCCCAGGTCTGAGAACCTGCCTGGCCCTGGGCCATTGCAGTGCTTTCTCCAGTACTAGGAAAGCCCTCCCTCTACTCTCCTTGGTGCATTCTTATCCTCTAAGACCTGGTGCAAAGATCATTTCCTGGGGGAACCATCCCCAGTGCCCCAGACAGAAGTAAGTGCTTCCTTTCTTCCTGCCGGAGCCCTTGCTTCAAGTCTCTGGCTTCTCCTGTCAGATTCTGCCTGTGCATCTGTCTCCTCTGCCAGACTGCTCGTTCCTTGTGGCTATATCTGGTAAAAGGCCCTTCCAGAAGGCAGGAATGGAGTGTGCACCCCATGTCTGCCAACTCCTCAGGCCCTTCACTTTTGCAACAACTGCTGAATTTGTTGAATTTAACTCAAGTAGACAGTCAGCTTAACTGAGGAAAGTGGATGGCCTGGAACACTGTGGGAGGCCAAGGCGGGTGGATTGCCTGAGCTCATGAGTTTGAGACCAGCCCAAGCAAAAGCCAGACCCCGTCTCTGAAAAAAAATAAATAGCCGGGAGTTCTGGCGGGTAACTGTAGTTCCAGCTACTTGGAAGACTGAAGCAAGAGAATAGCTTGAGCCCAAGAGTTTGAGGTTGCTGTGAACTTTGACACCATAGCACTCTACCAAGGGTGACAAAGTGAGACTCAGTCTCAAAAAATAATAATAAAATAAAATAAAGAAATTTCATACAAGTCACTTTTTTTTTTTTTTTTTTTTGTAGAGACAGAGTCGCACTTTATCACCGTCTGGTAGAGTGCCGTGGTGTCACAGTTCACAGCAACCTCCAACTCCTGGGCTTAGGCAATTCTCTTGCCTCAGCCTCCCAAGTAGCTGGGACTATAGGTGCCCACCACAATACCCAGCTATTTTTTTGTTGCAGTTTGGCCAGGGCTAGTGCCCTACCCACTGAGCCACAGGTGCTACCCGCAAGTCACGTTTTAATTTTTCTGGTAGCCCCAGTTTTAAAAAGTTAAAAGAGGGCAGCACCTATACCTCAGTGAGTAGGGCGCCGACCCCATATACTGAGGGTGGCGGGTTCAAACTCGGCCCTGGCCAAACTGCAACAAAAAATAGCCGGGTGTCGTGGTAGGTGCCTGTAGTCCCAGCTACTCGGGAGGCTGACGCAAGAGAATCACCTAAGCCCAAGAGCTGGAGGTTGCTGTGAGCTGTGAAGGCACAGTACTCTATCCAGGGTGACAAAGTGAGACTCTGTCTCTAAAAAAAAAAAAGTTGAAAGAAACAGGTAAACAAATGTTGATAGCCACTTTATTTGTAACAGCCCCAAACTACAAATAACTCCAGTGCCCAACAGGTGAATGGATAAACAAAGTATAATATATTCACATAATAGAATACTACTTAGCAACAAAAAGAATGAATTAATGCTACATGTGACAACCCAAAAGATAGAGGCATAGATCTCAACCAAAGGAGGCTTCTGAAGCCAAAGTTGGAGGATGGCTTGGGAAAAAAAAGGAAGTGAAGGAAGCATCCATCTTGGAGATGTCCCTGGGTGGGTGGAAGAATGTTGGATCTTGTTGGTCTCTGTTCTGCACTTGAGAAGATAAATCAACATCGTTAGTGTGGAGTAGAACAGACTTTAGTTTTAGGACCTAGAGTTAGCGTGCAGATCCAAGGTTATGATTTGTGTGTTCTTACTATGGGAAACCAGAAAAAACATCTCCTTATGAATGATTGGTAGGGGCAGTCCTTTGTAGGTGCCTGAGGCCTTTATTTCTTGGGGTGGGAGGGGGTGTCTGTCATTTAAGGCATAATGTTAGTAATGACTAGTCATTGGGTAAGGGATACAGCATTGGGGCATGACTAAGCCTCCTTCCCTTATAAGGAATTGGGGGGGGGGTCCTAAGATTTTTATTTTCCTTTACACATGCAGTAACATGAATGAATCTCACTCAGTAATTATGCTGAGTTCAAGGAGTAAAAAACATATACTACTCTGATTCTATTTACATAAAATTCTAGAAAATACCAACTGCAGGAGGCAGATCAGTGATTGTATAGGGATGAGGAGGGGGCAGGTAGGCTGGGGGGCAGGAAGGACTATAAAAGGGCATGAGAAAACTTTTTGGGGGTGACAAATGTCTTCGTGATTTTGTGAAGAGGGCTTCGTGTGCACTGTGTATGCACGTCAAAACTTATCAAATTGTATCCTTTAAATATGTGTAGTTTATTGTGTGTTGATCATACTTTAGTAAAGTAAAAATGAAGCAGAATGATTTTTTATAATATATTTTAACACCATACATCCAATATTTTATCATTTAAACCTATCATCAATATACAAATTACTGAGTTTTTAATATTCTTATTTTTGTACTGCCTTCAAAATCTGGTGTGCATTTTACAGCACATCTCACATTGGACCTTACACTTCAAGTGCTCAGTGACCTTATGTGAGTGGTGGCTACGGAGTTGGATGGCCCAGGACTAGTGAAACCCCTGCCCCTGATCTAGAATGGTTTTCTCTTCAGGACTGGGCAGACGTGGAGCAATCAGCTCCTTGCATCTACTTCTGGAATGGTCTTGAGCAGCCTTGAGAACTGTTTCTGTGGCCAGGTAAAGCTTAGGTCCTCAGGGGCTGCAGGTCAGCGGCTAGCTCTGGAAATCTGGATTATAAACCTAGACCTGTCTGTGAGCTCCGTCCCCCTGCCTGTCCCACCCTCCTTTTCTTCTTCCTCTGTTTAAACTTGAAAAGTAACATTCTCTTTGCTTTCTTTCTCTGTCCTTTTTCCCTTTTATTCTATTTGTTTACTTTCAAAGAGCAGCTTCTTATTTCTGCTTTTGCCTTAGGAAGCAAACTTCACTTTCTTACCTACTTGTGATGGGAGGCTGCTGCAAGGAGGGCACCCGCTGGGTAGGCATCAGCCTCTGGGAGATGGAGTGAGTCTGGCCTTAGGATCTAGGAGAATCCTAGTCCTGGAATACAGGGTTCCCCTGCTCGAGCTGGACAAGGACCTCTCACTCCCATTTTCTACACCCAAATGAACTCAAAAATCAGTCTCATCACAACCCACCTTCTCAAGGCACAAAACCTTTCCCAGGCTGCATTCTAGCAAAGTTATGAAAAGAGCATCCTGAGGGGATCTGGGTGTTTCCTCCTTCAGTAGGGCACACACACACACTAATTCCTTGCCTAGGGCAAAAACTGCAGAGCACTGCATTCCTGTGCTAATTTTAGGATTATTTTCTGCTGCAGACCTCTGGCCAGTTGTGGGATACTTCTCCAACCCCCCTGCTCAGGATAGAATTTAAGCTCCTAGACTGAAGGGGGAGCTTTCCACTTGGATTCTCCCCTCCAGGTTCTGTTCCCCCTCTTTGCTAATCATCCTTTCTATCTTTCCAGCAATAAACTCTGTCCTGTTGCTGAGCCCCGAGGATCCTCATGGTCTGTGGTTTCATTCTTCAAACCCCGAGACCAAAAGAACCTTAAACCCAACACAGACATTCTGGCAATACCTGGACCTCACCCAGGCCTACTCCAAGTCTGGGATCTCCTTCCCATTTCTTCAATTTCTGTCTAGTAGGGCTCCGGGGAGGGTGAAGAATGGAATGAGGGCTAATGGCAGGACAAGCAGGGGTTTCCTGGCCCTGTGGTTTCTGGGTCCCTGTAGAGGATATCTGGCAAGGGCTGCGCTACTGATAGTGAGAAATATTTATAGCTCTGCCACCAACCAGCTCAGGTACCTTCTTCTTCTCTTTCTCTCTCTTTTTTTTTTTTTTGAGACAGAGTCTCACTTTGTTGCTCACAGCTCACAGCAACCTCCAGCTCTTGGGCTTAGGTGATTCTCTTGCCTCAGCCTCCTGAGTATCTGGGGGGACTACAGGCACCCGCCACAATGCCTGGCTATTTTTTTGTTGCAGTTTGGCCAGGGCCGGGTTTGAACCCTCCACCCTCAGTATATGGGGCTGGCACCCTACTCACTAAGCCATAGGCGCCGCCCTTCTCTCTCTCTCTCTTTTTTTTTTGTTTCTGAGACAGAGTTTCACTTTGTAGAGGGCTATGGTGTCATAGCTCATAGCAATCTCAAACTCTTGGACTCAAGTGATCCTCCCAAGTAACTGGGACTATAGGCATCTGCCACAATACCTGGCTATTTTTTAGAGATGGGGGTCTCACTCTTGCTAAGGCTGGTCTTGAACTCCTGAGCTCAAGCAATCCACTGGCCTCAGCCTCCAAGCATTCTAGGATTACAGGTGTGAGCCACAGTGCCCTGCCTAGACCTTGTCTCAGTGAGTGTGCATGTAGTGAGAGTAAGCTGGAGTCATTTAGGCAAACGCTTGGTTCGTGACCTTCACCTCCTGTCTCCCATTCTTTTTTGTTGTTGTTGTTAAGACAGAACCTCAAGCTGTCCCCCTGGGTAGAGTGCCGTGACACCACAGCTCACAGCAACCTCCAACTCCTGGGCTCAAACGAGTCTCCTGCCTCTGCCTCCCAAGTAGCTGGGACCCCTGGCGCCCGCCACAACGGCCGGCCATTCTTTGGTTGCAGCCGTCATTGTTGTTTGGTGGGTCTGGGCTGGATTCGAACTTGCCACCTCAGGTGTATGTGGCTGGCGCCCTAGCTGGTTGAGCCACAGGCGCTGAGCCAATTCTTGCTGTTTTGTAAATTCAGCTTTAACCTAAAAGTGCATATATCTTGAGTAGCTTAGGGCAATTGACTTAAGAGATTAGCTCTTTTTTTTTTTTTTAAAAAAAGATCAACCCTTACATTGGAATGTTGTTTTGGGACCTAGGTCAGGGGTTATGTGGATTATTGTTGTTTAAGATAAGGGTTAACAGGATTTTTACTTTGAACTTTCATGTATAAAACTGTGATTTTGAAAATTTAAGAACAAGAACAGTCTTGAAGAGGCTATTCTCACTGTTCTCAGGCATCCGGCCTTCTGACAAATTAGGTTTGATGGACCTATCCCCAACTCTGCATAGTGGCTGACGATGACAGGGGGCAGGACCCTTTTCATCCAGTAACATCAAGACCTCAGTTTCCCCCTCCATAGAATGAAGGAATTGGGACAGAGAATGTCAAAGTTCCCTTGCAGCCTGGTGAGAAACAGTTGATTCTCACAGAATTAAATCGACTGGCCTGAGCAAGTGCAGGCAGTATCCTGCATATGGAGGCAGTTACATGAAAGACCCAGCTCCAAAAAAAAATGGAAATACACATGGCACACTCCTCCTCTGTGTTCATGGGGAGTGGATTTATACGTCTATTATATGGCACTTTTGGCTTGGTGCCCATAGCACAGTGGTTATGATGCCAGCCACATGCACTGAGGCCGGTGGGTTCCGGCCCAGGCCAGCTAAACAACAATGACAACTGCAACAAATAATAGCTGGGTGTTGTGGGGGGTACCTGTAGTCCCAGCTACTTGGGAGGCAAATGAATTGCTTAAGCCCAAGGCTTAGACATTGCTGTGAGCTGGGACCCATAGCACTCTACCGAGGGTGACGTACTAAGACTCTGTCTCAAAAAAAAAAAAAATTAGATGGCACTTTTACAAGTACTGATTAGTTTTGCCTGTGTATATTTATACAACGAACCACTTGAGTCTGGGCATGTGTTTGTTTGGTAGTTTGTCTACCTTTTTTTTTTTTTTTTTGGAGATAGTGTCACTCTGTCACCCTGGGTAGAGTGCGATGGGATCATAAGTCAGAGCAACTTCAAACTCTTGGGCTCAAGCGATCCTCTTGCCTCAGCCTCTTGAGTAGCTGGGACTACAGATGCCCCGCCTGGCTATTTTTTCTAGTAGAGACAGAGTCTGGCTTTTGCGTAGGCTGGTCTCAAACTCCTAAGCATAAGCAATCCACCCTCCTCGGCCTCCCAGAGTGCTAGGATTATAGGCATTAGCCACTATGCCCAGCCTACTTGGTCTGCCCTTTAACTCAAGCAGTCCTTTGCCCTGACTCTGAGTCTATTAGACAGAGCCTACCTCTTTCAGCTTCCACCTATAACCTGTGGATCTCTGCTTTGAGATGTTCCACCTTTTCTGGCCAAACCAACGTATGATTTCTGTATATTGATTCATGACTTTACCTGTAAATCCTGTCTCCCTGAAATGTATAAAATCAAACTCTGACCTGACCATGAGTCCACGTGCTCCAGACTTCTTGGGTGTGACTCTGGGTCATGGTTTTCAAATTTGGCTCAGAATAAACCTCTTTAAATTATTTTACAACATTGATTTTCAAGTGGTATGCTGCAGCATACTGGCGTGCCATGAGAGGATCCATGGTGTGCTACAAAAATTTTTAAAGGTCATTAATTAAATCATTTTCTAAAGATGTTCAAAGTACAGTGAGTATATTCTTATTTGTAGTCTTTTTTTTTTTTGATCAAAATAATTTATGTGTGCTGCAGAAGTTTTACTATAAGTTCAAATTGCCAGGAGATAGAAAAGATTGGAAAACAGTTTTAAGTGTGGCTTCTTTTCCATTGACACCTTATATCATTCCTCCCGTAAAAACTTGAGTAGGTATTTCTAACACATGGGATTTTTTTTTTTTAATTTACCACCCTCAGGATATGGGGCTGACACCCTACTCACTGAGCCACAGGTAAGGATTTTTTTTTTTTTTTGAGACAGAGTTTTGCTATGTTGCCCTGGGTAGAGTGCTATGGTGTCACAGCTCACAGCAATCTCAAACTCTTGGGCTTAAGCAATTCTCTTGCCTTAGCCTCCCGAGTACCTGGGACTATAGGCACCTGCCACAAAGCCCAGCTATTTTTTTGTTGCAGTTGTCATTGTTGTTTAGCTATCCCAGGCTGGACTCAAACCCACCACCCTCAGTGCATGTGGCTGGCACCCTAACCACTGTGCTACGGGCGCCGAGCCAACAGATAAGGATTTTTGACAAAACATGACATACCATCAGCATAATCAACATAATTAATAGTAATTTATAAATATCGTGTAATCAATAATATGCTCAATTTTCCTGATTAACTTCAAAATATCTTTTTACCTTGGGTTTGTTCAAACTAGTAAAAGAATATTTGGGGCTTTAGAATGCAATAGAACCCCCATCACTGACTGCCTCCATAAGTTGACCTAATCTTCATAGACCAGACATGTACCACATGTACGTATCAGTACAGTAGGCCTGATTCCTTATGTTGACCCCTTCATCTGTTGACCATTTTGTTATAGTCCCTTGGGTGGTCAACTTACAGAGGTTCTACTGGACTTGGTTTTCTTTGTATAATCAAGACAAATAGGCCGGGCACTGTGGCTGATGTCTATAATCCTAGCACTCTGGGAGGCCGAGGTGAGTGGATTCGAAAAAATAGCTGGGCGTTGAGGTTCCAGACCAGCCTGAGCAAGTGAGAAATCCTGTCTCTAAAAAATAGCTAGGCATTGTGGTGGGTGCCTGTAGTCCCAGCTACTAGGGAGCCTGAGAGGCAAGAGAATTGCTTGAACCCAAGAGTTTGAGGTTGCTGTGAGCTGTGATGCCATGGCACTCTACTGCAGGTGACAAAGTAAGCCTCTGTCTCAAAAAAAAAAAAAAAGACAAATAGGGGCCCCAGGACTTTTGTGTGGTCTGTAGGCATCTCTATTCCAAACTACTATTCAGAGAAATGACATTAATTACCTTCTTAACACCTTCCCTTTGTTGCTCTCACCATTCTCAGTCCTGGCTAACATTTTTGGGTCTTTGCAAACCACTTCCCTTCTTGAATCAGCCAGACGTGCACTGAAAGCTTCCTGTGTTACTTGCTAGCTCTATGACCTAAAGCAAATTACCTCTCTGAGCCTCAATTATTGTAAAACAGATAATACTGGTATTCACTTCAGAGTTGTGAGGTTTAAAGAAGATAGTGCATATTAGAAGCTTAGTTCTGGACCTGCCAGATGGCAAGAGTTCAGCAAATCACAGATATTTGGAGTACTGTATCCTTATGAATTATTTGCCCACTTTGCAACCAGACATCTTTTTTTTTTTTTTTTCCAGTTTTTGGCCAGGACTGGGTTTGAACCCGCCACCTCCAGCATATGGGGCCAGCACCCTATTCCTTTGAGCTACAGGCGCCGCCCACAACCAGACATCTTGAAAGGTATTTCATTCTTTTACCCCTCTCACCTCCACAGTGACTTGGGGCTGCCAAATAAAAGCACACGGTCTAAATAAGGTTCATTAGTCAGCATTCTTCAGAGAAGTAGAACCAATAGGAGGAAAAATACACGGTCTATGCATATAAAATGGCTTCCTCAGTCATAGAGGCTAAGAAGTTCCACCATCTACAAGCTGGAGACCCAGGAAAGCCAATGTTATAATTCCAGTCTGAGTCCAAATGCATGGGCACCAGGGCAGCCAGTGTTGCAAGCCTAGTCCTAGGGCAGGAAAATAGTAAAGTTTCACCTCAGGCAGGCAGGCAGGCAGGCAGGCAATAAAGGGCCAATTCTTCCTTCCTCTGCCTGCCTTTTTCTTCTTATTCAGACCCTCAGTAGGGCTGGGTAATGCCCATCCGTAGTGGGGAGGGCATTCTACCTTACTGAGCCCACAGATTCAAATATTCATCCTATCCAGAAACATTCTCACAGACACACCCAGAAATAATACTTAATCTGGGCACCCTTTGACTCAGTCAAATTGACACAGA
The DNA here is from genome assembly GCA_963574575.1 of Galagoides demidoff. Lineage (NCBI taxonomy): Eukaryota > Metazoa > Chordata > Mammalia > Primates > Galagidae > Galagoides > Galagoides demidoff. The sequence goes on from CAUYQV010110638.1 coordinate 50,838, forward strand.
ATTAACCATCACACAGAGCTGTGCAGGTTCCTTCAGAGTTTGTGGGAAAATAGTATTTCCTTTGTGAATAGGAATGACATCAGAACAAACATTTCCGTACTGGTAACTTTGAGACCTTACTGGGCCAAGTTCTTCAAAATGATGGAAGCAGCTGACTCTGTATAGAATGTGGACTTCATGGGTAAGAGATCCTAAATCAGACCTCATGAGTGGGCCAGGATAGAAAAGAGCCCCCAGGCTGCATTCTAGACAGCGGGGATGTTATCTCCTGTACAGATGTGGTGGTCCTCTTCTCAGCTCTTTTCAATTTATTGTGAATTAAGTCTTTCTCTGCATGTAAGCCGAAATGAGATAATCTTTAGGGCATTTAAGCATAAAACATTGCTCCCTGTTTTTTTTTTTTTTTTGTGAAAGCATTTTCCCCCTCAATAATTTAAAAAGTTATTTTTCTTGAGTCCCTACTTCAAGCATCCTAAGGAGTGAGTTCACACAGGTGGGCCCAGGCATTCAGTTCAGTGCTGCCCTTGTTGACTGACTCCAAGGACATACCAGAACTTTCAGTGTCTCCCCCTGTAAGGTAAAAATGTACACCCATTCCTCACCTCCTCCACTCTCTGAGTTTAATGCTCACTTCCAGATTCCCCTGAGGGCTGAGTTGGTGCTGTATTGGCAACCGATGGCCCACAGCTGAGTCTTTCCTAGGACTCCACTCAGCTGAAGCAAGTTTCTTTGGCCAAAGTCACACGCGTTCCCCAGAGGCAGCTCACATCCAATAACTGATCAATGTGAAAGGTACAAAGCCCAGTTCCCTTTACTTATTTTGGGGCATCTCTGAAGGGCCCCTCATCTCTGAGGCCTTTGTTGTAACAGCATCAAAGCCCAACTTCTCCTTCAGCTTAATCCTATCTTTACTCCCTCCCTTAGAGGTGCTGCTTTGGAGAGCGTTTCCTAGTAAACATGTTTTTTTGAGACAGAATCTCACTCTGTCGCACTGGGTAGAGTGCCCTCGTGTCATAGCTCATAGCAACCTCAAATTCTGGGCTCAAGCAAGCCTCATGCCTCAGCCTCCCGAGTAGCATGGTGCACCACACGTCCAGCTAGTTTTTCTGTTTTTAGGAGAGACAGGGTCTCACTTTTGCTTAGGCTGGTCTTGCATTCATGAGCTTAAGCAATCCACCCCCCTCAGCCTCCCAGAGTGCTAGGATTATAGGTGAGCCACTGTGCCCAGTTCTCTAGTAAACTTTTTGTATACAAATCTCTGAGTCTGTCTTCCAGGGAACCTGACCGGAATAACTTTAGTCACTTCTTAGGATTTATTAGAATTGGGAATCCTGGTATGCCATGTAGCTGGCCATGTAACTGATACAGTACTTTCCAAGTCGTAAGCAGCAGGGAGACTGACCTTATTCAAACAAATACACACAGTTGAATCAAATCAGGAGAGGGAGCCACATGAAAGGGCTTTCAGCAAATGTCCAGGCTTAAAAGAGGAGAGTTATTGGCACCTGGGTGGGGGCTGACACTTGAGCGGGTGGTGGTTCCTTTAGCCCAGGCTCCTCAAACTACCGCCCACGGGCCACATGGGGCCCACCTAGGACATTTATCCAGCCTGCTGGGTGTTTTTGCCGCCACCGCCTATCCTGCTTAGCAGCCAACTAGTCCCGGGGCCCATAGTCCGGCCCTCCAGCAGTCTGAGGGACAGTGAACTGGCCCCCTGTTTAAAAAGTTTGAGGACCGGCTTGGCACCTGTGGCTCAAGTGGCTAAGGCGCCAGCCACGTATACCTAAGGTGGTGGGTTCGAATCCCCAGCCCAGGCCCGCCAAACAACAATGATGGCTGCAACCAAAAAATGGCTGGGCACTGTGGCGGGTGCCTGTAGTCCCAACTGCTTGGGAGGTGGAGGCAGGAGACTCACTTGAGCCCAGGAGTTGGAGGTTGCTATGAGCTGTGATGCCATGGCACTCTACCCAGGGGGATAGCTTGAGGCTTCGTCTCCAAAAAAAAAAAAAAAAAAGTTTGAGGACCCCTGCTTTAGCCTGTTCCCCTCCTTACATCCCAATGAGGGTACCTGGCCCCCCTGAAGGGAAGGCAGACCTAATCAATTTATGGGTCTGTGCTAGAGCAGCCCTGAGCCTATAATAGTTC
>CAUYQV010110641.1:0-88943 GCA_963574575.1 Galagoides demidoff
CTCCTGCCTTTGCCTCCCAAGCAGCTGGGACCACAGGCGGCCGCCACAACGCCCGGCCATTTTTTGGTTGCAGCCATCATTGTTGTTTGGCGGGCCCAGGCTGGGGATTCGAACCCGCCACCTTAGGTGTACGTGGCTGGCGCCCTAGCCGATTGAGCCACAGGCGCCGAGCCGACAATGATTCTTTTTTATATAAGAAGTGGCTAGTTTAATGCTTCAAAAATAACTGTAATTTTCCCTAAACATAGCTCTCTGGAAAAGTTCAGAGTGCTGATAAAGATAACATGAAAATGTTTTCCTTTGTATTAAAAAAAAATCATAATTAATGAAGTCAACACTACATCAGATCTCCAAGAAAAACTCAATTTATTTGCAGTTGGGGGCGAGAAGAGGAAGAACGGGAAAGAGGGAGGAGGGAGGAGATTAGTGTTCTCTCACCTAAGGGGCACAATGCAAGGGTATATGGCACACCTCCTGGGTGAGAGGATCTTACCTAACAAGCACAAACATTGTAACCTAATCATTTATACCCTCATATTTGTCTGAAATTTATAAAGAAAAAAAAAGATGTAGTTTTGAAAAGAAGAAGAGGACTGGGACTAATTGTGATGGTTAGGTACCAAAGCCAGGGTTGCCTTTACAATGCTACTGTTTTGTTCTTAATGTTACTGTTACTATTGCTATTGTTTTTGTTGGCAGTTTGGTTATAAGTTCCATAAATTTTTGGTGATCTTTTAGAACTCTTTCTCCCTAGTACTATTATTTCTATTACAATGTGAGGTTTTCAGAAACACACAGATATAGCAGATATGCCTATACTTTGAAGATGTCTAGACAACAATTTTCACACTTTAGTATGCATGTGAGAATCACCTGGAGGGTTCATCAAATGTGTAAATTCATAGATCCTAACCCCAGAGTCTGACTATTTAAGCCTGGGAAGGGGCAGAGAATCTATAGTTCACAAATGTACCAGTGTCTCCAAGGCCTCAGCTTGGCACACTCCCAAAGGAAAAAGCACTAGGTGCCCTCGCTGGGGCATCAAGTCTCCTCCATTGCCATTTATTCTTACCTTGATGATAATGTGCCCATGGATGTTTTCCATTTCTCCCAGCATGGCTGATATCAAAGAGGATTTCCCAGAGCCCACGGTGCCCACCACAGCCACCAGTTGGCCTGGCATAATGTCCAGGTTCACACTGAAAGAAGTATATTTAAAGAAGATGTCAGTGGGTGGGTATTCAATAGTAGTTCAAGCTGCTTCTCTGACTCTCCACAAAGTCTGGTGTTAGATTTTCCTTCAACATTAGAAAACTTGCCTGAGATGTAGAAAACCCAAATATGCTTTTTTTTTTTTTTTTTGAGACAGAGTCTCACTTTGTCACCTTCAGTAGAATGCCGTGGCATCACAGCTCATAGCAACCTCCAACTCTTGGGCTTAGGTGATTCTCCTGTTTCAGCCTCCTGAGTAGCTGGGACTACAGGTGCCCGCCACAATGCCGGGCTATTTTTGTTGCAGTTGTTACTGCTGTTTTAGCTGGCCAGGGCCAGGTTTGAACCCGTCACCCTTGGTATATGGGCCTGGTGCCCTACCCACTGAACCACAGGTGCTGCCCCTAAATGTGCTTCTTTAATGATTATTTTAAAGCTCTAAAAGGCTAGAAAAATATCCCTAATTTATCCAACTCACATATAAGTAGTTTGTGCTGAAGGTGGGTTTCCAGTGGTAAAATTCTCCTAGAACCCATGTGGTACCATTGAACAAGACCCTAGAGGGAGCCTGGAGACCTGGTCTCGTTCAAGTTCCAACTCTGCATGCTGGGCTTGTGTGATCTTGGAAGGTTAGTCACTCCCTTTAAGGACACTTGTTTCTAAACTAACGAGACTGGATTAATGTTTTCCAAACTTAGCTTTTCAGTAAACCAACTGGAATACTTGCTGACAATAGCTTCTCTGGACTCTCTCCTGAAGCTGGCTGGGGCCGGGTTCAAACCTGCCACCCTCGGTATATGGGGATGGTGCCCTACCCACAAAGCCACAGGTGCTGCCCCCAAATGTGCTTCTTTAATGATTATTTAAAAGTTCTAAAAGGCTAGAAAAAGATCCCTAATTTATCGAACTCATATATAAGCTGTTTGTGCTGAAGGTGGGTTTCCAGTGGCAAAATTCTCCTGGAACCCATTGAACAAGACCCCAGAGGGAGCCTGGAGACCTGACCACTTTCAAGTTCCAACTCAGCCACTGTTGGGCTTGTGTGAGCTTGGAAGGTTAGTCACTCCCTTTAGACTAAGAACACTTGTTTCTAAACTAATGAGACTGGATTAATATTTTCCAAAATTAGCTATTCAGTGAACCAACTGGAACATTTGCTGACAACAGCTTCTCTGGATCCTCCCACGAAGATTTGCTCATGTCTTGGTGGGGAGGGGTCCATAGTGGGCTGGATTCCTGAGCTCTGTGTGCTATCCCTGTTCTTTGAGTCTGTCAGACGTTAGGAACATTAGGAACTTGCTCAGAGCCTTTCTGATCCTGTTCACCCTGCTGAACTTCTTGCAGACTTATAGAAGTAAAACAGAAGCTCTGTCTTGTCCCTTCTTTTGGGTTAGGAATGTCAGAGCAGGGGCTCCTGCCTGACTCATCCCAAGGCTAGCTCCAGATTAAAGACGGTGGAAATAGGAGAGAAGGGTAAGAGGTCATGGGTGTAGCAAGAAGGCCATAAGGTGAGCTCCTGTGAAGGAAGAGAAGAGAATGACTTGTCCTGCCTCCTGGTGGCCTCTGTGTGTGCTGTGCTCAGTGGATGAGTTGGGCGTGGCATAGGGCTGAAGAGACATACTACACGCAGCAGCATGGCACAAGGGGACTGGCTTAGGGCAGTACCCCTGCCTGGAAGAGGAGGTGGCCTTCAGGATGGGGTGTCGGAGTGGGCATTTCGATGTGAAATTGAATCTTATAAATGCAGCTCCCATTGTCCAGTCTGAGGGAAAAAGTCAGATTCCAGTGTTCCTGATTACTATTCTCAAATGAAACAATGAACTTACCCTGAGTTTAGGTTCTTGTGAGTGCCCTTTACCATACCTAGAGACCCGGGCCACCTCTAACCCTGCACTTCCTCCATCCTCAACCTGGAGAACAAATGTCTCCGTGGATTCTCACCTGGACGTTCACATCCCACAGCAGGAAAGCATGGTGACAGATGCAGTTAAGGAGAAAGAAGTTCAGGGTCTTTCTTATCTAATTTCTCCACATGTTTAGCCTACACTAATATCTAACTGAACATAAGTACATAGCTTGTTTCCCTGTGTATTCTATTACATTGCTTCTGAGAACAGGATAAGAAGAGCCCTAAAGAATAGCAGGATGAAGAGAAGGCTACTCACTCTCGGACTGTGGTTTCCAAACCATGTTCCCAAGTAAAGGAGGCCTCAGAAAACTGCACAGCTTTGTCTGTTGGGAAAAAGAGGTCCCTTCTATTAGACAGATGGAGGTTTCTGTGTGTCTGTTTAATAAGTTTAGAAAGCAACTTCCAAATTCATTTACCAAAATTGCTGTCATGTCGAATGGCGGATGTGTCCAAATCATCCCCTCCCAAGTACTTCTCTAGCCGATCTACAGAAACACTGGCCTAGAGGAGGACACAGAAGATCTCAAGTTTAACAAACTCAGTAACAAGCATGAGCAAGGAGAAAAGTTTGGCTTTGTCATCACCCTGTGATTTGCCATTTGCCATAGTTGGAAACTCCCAACCCCCACCATGGACTCAGCCCTGGGAACCATCCCACCCTGAACATACAGAAATGGGTACTCTATTTCAGCCTGTCAGAAGACTCATGGAGTTCAATTTTATTCTGCCACATACTTCTATCTCTCTTCGATCTCTGGTCCTAGTTCCAGAAACTGTATCCTGCCTTCTTCTAAGACAAAAACCTAACTTCTGTCTGGTTCTGACAAATGGGCCCCTGGCTTGCTCTTACTCAACAGAGTCTACGCTTTGATAACCCATCCAATATTCTATGAGCTACTCCCATGACCCCCTGTAAAGGAATTAACCATGGCATCATTTCCACAAAGACTACATTGCTTAAATTGCAGCTGACCTAAATGCTCTCAAGTTCCATGGTTCCCCTGGAACGTGAAAACTTGGGAGGATTTTAAGGAGCTTCTATAAGTGGTGTTTCTCACCTATCTCCCTATCTTCATCTTCCCAAGCTGTCATGAGATGGTTTCTCATTGCCATCCACGCTCTGATAAAGTGCCAGCCCTTCTGCCTGGTTTCTTCGAAGGGTATAACTGCGGGCTATAAAACTGCTCAGCTGTGGCATGGGTGAGCTCCTTAGAAGCAGAGGGCCCACTGCCTATTTTGGTTGCAGCCATCATTGTTGTTCGGCAGGCCCAGGCTGAATTCGAACCTGCCAGCTCAGGTATATTTTACTTTTTATTTTTTAATTTTTTTTGCAGTTTTTGGCCGGGGCTGGGTTTGAACCCACCACCTCTGGTATGTGGGGCTGGTGCCCTACTCCTTGAGCCACAGGTGCCACCCCCCACTGCCTCTTTTGCATTATTATGTGACCCCTTTTTGTTGTTCAGTATCATCCTGAGTGACAAGGAATGCTGGGCGCTGACACCTTTGCAATCTTGCTTTTCCTATCTATTATAATAAGCCTTACCTAAAAAGAGCATATTTTTTCTTTACCTGCCAAATCTGTCAGCTTTTCTTCACACCCTCCAGGACAAGGAGGCCTTGTCTCTAAACCCTAGTTCTTCCTATGGACTGAGCTGTCTAAAGCCAGCCACCTCTGGAGAATCAGACCATTGCACTCCACCCCTGTCATTCTGGTCCTGTCATCAGCCTGCCACCTATCCTATGAACTTCTTCCTGAGATCTGGTGCTTGGCCCATCTCAGTGACAGGGTTCAGTTCTTAGAACCCAGACATTCCCTCCGACCCATCCAAAACAACCCCCAAATTCATTTTTGATAGCACAAGCCTCCCACATTGCATTTGGTTTGACTACTACAGGGGCTCGTGCAAATGAAAGGTCTAATTTGCCTAATGTTATAGAAATATCTCAAGAACACTGGAAAAATATGGGATAAACTGAGCTGGGAAAAGAACTTGGAAATGTTCCCAGCACTAGAGCTAATTATAATAATCTCATTCACAAGATTGTCTCCCTGTGAAGTAGATGAGATTTATGTGATTTTCCTCATTTTATGGTCAGACAAGCTGGGGCTCAGAGAGCTCATGATTTTACTAAGATCAAATCACTGCTCTTCAGAGACCAAACAGAGCTCTCTAATTGGAAGTTCGCCAGCAGAAGCTAGACATTCGGGACTCTGAGGCTTTTAACCAGAGAGAGGCGGTTGGCAGGGAGTATTCTGACCCACCTGGAGCATGGAGGAGATTACCATGGGTAACATGCTCAGGGGAAAGCGCAGGATATTGAAGAGGGTGATGGAGGTGAAAGCCTTCTGTGCATCCAAGACATTGTTGCTGTCCACCAGGACATAAACAGAAAATGTGGTCACAGACACCTGGAAAGGGCAAGGTCATGAGCAACATTTGCCTAGAAGGGACCCAGCCCCCCGTGCTAAGTTACAGAACTAGGTACACACAGATCAGAGTCGTAGGAGCTTGAAGATTATCCCAGTCTCTTTATGTTACTGCTAAGAAAACTAAGCTCAGGAGAGAAGAAAGTATCTTGCCCAAGGTCATAAAGTCAATTCATCAGATCTCAGGTCTCCTGGCTCCTAGATCAGTGTTCCTTCTGCTACAGACCCATACCACCTCCCCCATTAAGACAAGAACTACGCCCTCCTCCACCCCCCCACCCCCCTCCCCCACCAAATCATTCCTGGATAGACATTTGTCAGGGCTCGGCCCGGCCAGGTCTCTGGCCTGGCTTAACTAGGTTCCAGACGCAGACTGCTAAATTACCTTGCTCAGGTCTCTTAGGTGCCTGAGGGCTATCTACTTTAGCTAGAGAGAGAGAGATAGTCTTAGAGTAAAGCAGTCTTCTTAGAATAGATAGATCTTAGTCTTTAGCAGAGCTTGGTAATCTTCAGCAGAAAGACACTGTGCTGGCATTCTGCAGGCAGGAGAGGAGACAGAGTCAGAGTAAGTGAGTCTATGATAGAATGCACATGCTCCTGACTACTTTCTCCTCCAGCCTAATATAAGGCTGATCTTGTGTCTGTCAACACCACAGGTGTAGAAACTGCCAATTCACCAATGCTCTCATCTTGTGAGCTCTCTTATGCTTGTTAGAACTAAATCCCTCTCCATGCCCTTTTCGCCAAGGTGTTCCATTATTGAGCTTATAACTCTCACTCCTCCTAGCCAGCCATAGGCTATACGGGCTGCTACAGACATTCATGCTGCACTTCCTAAAACCTGCTCTGGGATGCTGGACCACCAAACAATACACAAGGGTGAAACTAGAGTTGGGGGCACTAAGTAGGAAGAGCAGCATGGGGTGTGGGGGAGGGGAGATAAGTTTCCTGAATTTGGGGGTTAGGCCTAGAATTACTAGGTAATCAGTCTATCAGAAAGAGAACTTCCTCCTTAGGAGGCTGCCTCCAGTCCAAAAGGACACCAAGCCCACTGACTCCTCAGCTACTCACCAGCACTGGAGCTAAGTATAAGAGGAATGTTATTGTAGACTGCAGCTGACCAAAGACCCGTAAGTTCTTGAGCTCCTTCTTCCGGAGGTTATGGATGTGTTCTCTGAATGAAGGTTCCCAGGCAAAATATTTCAGAATCTATTAAGTTAGAAAAGAGCACAGCTCACATTGTTGCCCCCAAAGAGTACCAGGTGCATCTGATCCACCTATGTTTTAAGATGTGCTCTCAAAGTGTGAGTGTTAGAAATCCAGATTATAAAGTATAATCACAGGAAAGATGTTTGTATTAGTTGATAATCTACTATGTACAAATCATTTTAGATACATTATCTCACTTCTTTATTTCTTCTCTCTCTCTCTTTTTTTTTTAGAAATAGGGTTTTGTTCTCACAGCTCAGGCTGGAGTGCAGGGGCACAATCATAATTCACTGTAGTCTTGAACTCCTGGGCTCAACTAATCTTCCTGTCTCTAGGCTATGGAGTAGCTGGGACTAGAGGTATACACTACTATACTTAGCTAATTTTTCTTTCTTTTTTTTTTTTTTTTTGTAGTGATGAGGTCTTACTATATTTCCCAGGCTAGTTTCAAACTCCCAGCCTCAAGCAATTCTCCTGCTTTGACCACCCCAAGTGCCATGTCTCACTTAATCTTTATAACAACCTTAGTGTGATAAGCTATCCCAATTTTCTTGGGACTAAAGGCTTGCTCATTACATAGGCCTTTCACTGCTAAAACCTGGAACGTTCTGGGCAAATCAAGATGAGTTAGTCACACTACTGTTGAAGAATTATTGTCTCTATTTAAATAATAAGAAAACAAGCTAAGAGACATAATTTGCTCAAAGTCACCAAACTAGCAAGTGATGGAGCTGAAATTTAAAACCAGATCTGTCTTCTAATTTTGCCACCTTATCAGGAAGACCTATCAGAGCTCTGTGTGGATAAATAACAGGGAGTAAAAAGGGGCCTCTGTTTCATTTCGAGAAGGTTAGGATCATGGTAAAATTCATTAATTCAAAACAACATGTCTTTCTTTCTTTTTTTCTTTTTTTGAAACAGTCTCAAGCTATCTCCCTGGGTGTGGCATCATAGCTCACAGCAACCTCCAAATCTTGGGCTCAAGCAAGTGATCCTCCCACCTCAGTTTTTCTCTTTTTTTTTTTTTGTAGTGGAGATGGGGATCTTGATTTTGCTCAGGATGGTCTGGAGCTCATGAGCTCAAGCAATCCACCCGCCTCGGCCTCCCAGAGTACTAGGATTACAGGCGTGAGCCACTATGCCCAGTCAAAAAACATTTCCTTTTTTTTTTTTTGGCCAGGGCTGGGTTTGAACCCACCACCTCTGACATATGGGGCTGGCGCCCTACTCCTTTGAGCCATAGGCACCACAACATTTCTTTTAAGAAATACTTATTAATCACTTCTGGAGGATGAAACGCATTATTTTGGAAACTAATAATTAGAGGCAAAGAAGCAAGTATTTATCCTGCCTTTCTTGTACCAACTTCATTTTAGGGTAACCAACTGGTTGGCAAATTACAGAATTCCAGTTAATAAATGCCAAAAGAATAATAGAATTAAAATATCCTTTTGCAACCCCTTAATGAAGCAATAGATCCAGGCAATGATCAAAAACTTTATACCACAGTGGTTTTCGATCTTAATTGCATCTTGAAATCATCTAGGGAGCTCTTTAAAAACGCAGATGTCTGGGCCTCACCCCCAGAACGTCCAGTTTAAATGGATTAAAGTCAGGCTTCGGCCCCGACAGACTTTACAAATTCTCAGGTGATCCTGATGTGCTGCTCAGGTTGCAAACCACTGCTCTGGGTGAAAGAATGGTGGGAAACTTCATAAGGAAAAATTAGGCCGACAAGACCAGGCCCACTGAATAGGCATCGCCACCGTTGTTTGGAAGCACACGGCCCCACTCAAAAATTACCTTGTGCTCCTCCCCTAACTGGAAAAAAAAAAAAAAAAACGTAGGCTGGGTTCAGTGGCTCATGCCTATAAAACTAGCACTTTGAAAGGCCGAGGAGAGTGGATTAATCACAGGTTTGAGACCAGCCTGAGCCAGAGGGAGACCACATCTCTAAAAATAGCTGGGAGCTGTGATGGGTGCTTGTAGTCCCAGCTACTTTGGAGGCTGAGGGAAGAGAATCACTTGAGCCCAGGAGTTTGAGGTGGCCGTGAACTATGATGCCATGGCACTCTACCAAGTGTGACAAAATGAGACTATATTTCAAAAAATAAAATAAAATAAAAAAATAAATAAAATATGTAAATATAATCAAGTCTTTAGATCTAACCACCAATTTACAAGGAATACAAGAAACAAGACAAATAACCTGGTTTTCTCAATATGACACATAGAGAGATGGAGGTAGATTAAACACACTGTCAATGTCATGCATGGACATTTTGGGGGTCTTTGTTCAAACAAACCAACAATAAAAAGAAAAAAGGCATGTATAAGGCAACTGGGAAAATTTGATAGTGTTAAAGAACGATTGTTAATTTTTTTATAGGTGTAATAATGATATTATGGTTATATTAACAAAGGGAGCTCCTTTTTTAGAGATACATGCAAAGTATTATGAATGAAATAACAGGATTATCTGCAATGTGCTTTAAATTTAAATCTACCAGGTGTGAAGTGGGAAGTGGGTTTACAGATGAAACTAGTTAGGTCAGGCTGACAATTGCTGGAGCTGGGTGATTAAGTCCACAGGCATTCATTATATCATTATATTTTTGTTAGACTTAAACATTTCTACATTAAAATGTAAAAAACAACAACAACTTCCCACCTCAAGCCCCAGTTAGGGTAAATAAATGGAAACCAAGATTCAAAGGAGGGCCTGGAAGGGAAAGTAGAAGATGAAATAGGAGTTGGCGTGAGACACAACAGGCCCAGAAGCAGGAGTTCGTGACCTCCCCCGAGGCTTGCTAACACCAAGAAACCCACCACATCTGTCACTGTACCTGGAGAACCATGTACACTCAGCTCCTCACCTTGATTCCAGTGAGAATCTCATTCATGACTTTTAAACGTTTGTCTTTATTCTTCATATTTTTTACCTGCCAGGAAAAAAAGCAAAACAAAATCAAACACTTCCATGAGAGAAGGTCCAGGCTTGCTGCAGACTTCAGTCCTTTGTGGTGCTTGTGGCTGTCACTCAGTAAGGACTTGAGGTGCTCCACGCTGGACTCCTCTCTCTTTACCCTGCCCTTTGCCACTTGGTTCCTGCCACACCCACCTTCTTTCTGATCCTTGAGCACGCCAGCCTTGCTTCAGCCCCATAGCCTTTGCCTGACTGCATTCTCTTTCTAGGCTGTTCCTTCCCTGCCCTTCCCAAAGCTTTCTCCTTCACAGTCATGCTGTGTGTTGTCCCATTCAGCTTAAATGTCCCCTCCTCACAGAGGTCTTCCTTGACCTCCTGATTGAAAATAACCACCCACTCCCTTGCCGTCACATCACCCTATTTAATTCTCTAAGTAATACTTATTACACTCTATTTTTCTTTTCTTTTCTTTTCTTTTATTTTTTGCAGTTTTTGGCTGGGACCTGGTTTGAACTCACCACCTCCAGTATATGGAGCCGGTGCCCTACTCCTTGAGCCACAGGCACTACCCAGTTTGGCTGGGGCCAAATTTGAACCTACCGCCCTCAGTGTATGGGGCCAGCACCCTACTCACTGAGCCACAGGCACCACCCCTATTTTTCCTCTTTGTTTATTGCCTGACTCTCTACCCTCTCCCCAAAGTGGAACATAAGACCTAGGAGAGCATTGTCCAATTTATCACTGTGCTCTCAGGTAAGTAAGATGTGTAATGAATATGTTTAAAAGAATTACTTGTAACTAAATGAACATAGAACAAATGAATGATTGGGTCGCATACGCCACCAACTTCACCCACTCACCCTGGGAGTTTGGCAGTACTGAAGACTGTCCATATGGAGCCCTCCCACCTGGTGGTGGCAGGGTGATTGCCAGGACTCAGGCTTAAACTCTGGGCCACTCATGTGACTGCTTCGTGTGGTTGGTTTGTATTTTATGATGGAGAAGCAGGGTCAAAAATCACTGTTCTCTGGGCTGCCCAGCAGAGCAGGATGGAAGAGTATGTTCAGGGTCTCCAGGAGAGCCCTTCTCTCTCTCCTGCAGCTGTTGAATGCAAAATGTACAGCAGAGTATATAAACTCCAAGAGTGGTCAGAGATGGAAGGGGATAGAGAAAGGCAATGGGGTGATGGGAAATCTTCCACCAGCTTTGCCTTGCCCAAATGCCCATGGGAATTAAAGCCCTCAGCAGTCCCCAGTGTTTTTGGCACCATGAACCTGTTTCATAGGGGAAAATTTTTCCACAGACGGGTGGAGGCAGAGCTCAGGAGGTGAGGAAAGTGAATGGGAACAGCTATAAATACAGACAAAGCTTTGCTCACCTACTGCTGACCTCCTGCTGTGTAGTCCCTGAGTCCCTAAGTTTCATTCACAGAAGACATTTTTTCCATGGATGGCAGGGCAGAGCTCTGTACCTCAGTCCCTGACACTCTGGTCCATGGCCTGGGGCTTGGGGTCCACAGTAGTAGAACAAGCAAAAAAGTTTAGCTTTTAAAGAAGGCTTATGTTCCCCAGGGTGACTCTGTTTCTTTACCTGAATATTCCTGTTCTTGGTGGTCAGTATCCCATTAACTGGGATTAGGAGCACCATCACACCAACACCTGCTAAGACTGAGGGTCCCAGCTCTCTCCATAGGAAGAAGATGGATAAGGCAATCTGTAGAACACTTGACCACAGCATGTGGATGAAATTGGTAACGTCCATGAGCTTCTGGGCATCCACAGACATCAGGTTCACTGTTTCTCCAATGGTATACTCCTTCCTGGCCAAGTTGGATAGGGTCAATGCCTAAAGACACAGATTGGAATTAAGACCCAGGGACCAGGCCAAAGATACTGAGGAGTAGAAGGGGAAACTCAGGAAATGAGAACACAGAGGAGGGATGGGTTCCATAGACATAGCACCTACCTGGCACCCTGACTTCCTGCTTCCAGAGTTCCCTCATTCTTGACCACTCCTTCCTCCTAGTCCTGCCTTCCTCCAGCCCTACCCGTCCACACGCTTCTTTTCACAGAAGACTCCTGTTCATCTTTCGTGGCAGCTGAGATGCAACTTCCTCTGAGAAAACTACACTGCCAAGTTAGGGTTAGATTCTCCTCCTATGCACCCTAATAATATCCTGTGCTTACTTCTGTCATTATATTCATCAAAATAAGCCATAATTATTTTGTCTTTCTATTTCTCTACCAGATGTAAACTCCGAGGACAAGGGTTGTGTCTCTCAACACTACTATATGTTTTTTCTTTTTCAGCTTTTTTTTTTTTTTTTTTTGAGACAGATTCTTGCTCTGTTGCCTGGGCTAGAGTGCAGTGGCATCGTCATAGCTCACTACAACCTCAAATTCCTGGGCTCAAGTGATCCTCCTGCCTCAGCCTCACAAACAGTTGTAACTACAGGTATGCTAAGATGCCATGGCAAAATGAGGCTCTGTCTGTCTCCAAAAAAAAAAAAAATGATTAAAGAATCAATTTTAGAGAAGACAAATTCTAGTGTGGGGGTATCTGAGAGTTTAAAGGGCTTGACTAATCTTCTAATGTAAAAACACTTGGGTTACCTAAGTCAACATCTACTCAAGGAAGACAAAGATATATTAGTATTTTAAGAGAGGAAATCAAAGGAAAAAACTTGGAACTATAAGAGGGATGTCACTGTGATAGAATTTTGTAGTGAATAGAAAAAAAGATAAGGAAAAATAACTGATGTTTTGACCTATAAAAAGTCCTGTCTTCTCATGTATGAATTTTCTCCTCAAGCTTATAGTCACTGATTATACCTACTATATTTTCATTTCTTTTAGGGACTTTACCTTGGTGTTGAAGACATGAGGAAAATATAGTTGTGCTGAGAAAGTTAAGCCTTAGTAAAAACAGTATATCAAGGCCATGCATGTGGTTCACACCTATAGTCCCAGAACTTTGGGAGGCCAAGGCAGAAGGATTGCTTAGGCCCAGGAGTTTGAGAGCAGCCTGGACAACATGCCAGAACCTATCAGTAAAAAATGAAAATTAGCTTAGATAAATTAGCTGGGTGTGGTGGTGCACACTTGTCCTCCCAGCTACTTGAGAGCCGGTTGCAGAAAGATGGCTTGAGCACAGGAATTTGAGGTTGCAATGAGCTATGAGGATGTCCCTGCACTCTAGCCAGGGTTACAGAGCCTGGCTCAAAAACAAAAATATCAGAGGGAAGATGAGCACAATCATCTTAAGGAAATGAAAAGTTCCCAAGTCAGCAGAACTCAGTAATCAGAGTGAATATATTCACACACACACAAAAAGAAGTCAGGCAGAGGAGGGTTTGAGTAGCTAGTAAAGATCAGAACAATGAGTTGCTAGGATTTGGATTAAATGTTGGTGTTCTTTTTTCTGACTTTGCATTCTTTCTCAAGGCATTTTTACCTTGTCAAGAGAGGCAGGAAGGGGTGAACAGGTATCCAAGCTGTCAAGGCTGAAAAGCAGACCCCAAGCCCCAGAAGAGCTTGCCAGCTTTCCCCTGGGGTATATCCTCTCCCTCCTCAGCCCCTCATGCCCTATGTCCATAAATACATTTTTCACATTTTAATCTCCAAAGAAACACTTAAGTCTATAATTTTCATTGAATTTTCTTTAATCTTGTTGGTGATAACTGACATATTCTGCTTACCTTCTTGTATACAGAAGCCATGATGGTTGTTCGTATATTAACACCCAGCATGAAGCAAAATTGAAAATAATTCTGAAGGCAGACCGACTGAATGAGAGCCACAACAAACAAGAGGATGGCATACAGATATCCAGTCCACACATATGCATCATTGTCATTTGCAAAGGAGATCAGCAATCTGCCAGAGCAAAGCCAAGTAAGTTACACCCCTGAGGCCTCCAAGGACTCCTCACCCTGCTTGTGCACAGCTAGCTGCTCTACCCTGACAGTGACGGTGAACAAAAGTGGCCAGAATTGACCAACACCATTGAAGACCTAAGCCCCATAATCTTGCCAGTGGTCCTCCACTTGAAGATAAGCAGCAGTAGGTTAGGGTTGGTAACCTATGTTGTATGGATGGATAAAGAAACCAATTCTCCACATGGCTGCCACTGCAATGCTTTGTCCCTGTCTTCCCCCACTCCTGGTAAAAGAGGCTGTGTAGGATAAGTTGATTGATTTCTGGACAAGACAAGCCTGAAAAGGAATTTGGGCATATATCCAGAATAAGTTAGAAGGGCTCCCCTCGAGGTGGTTCCTTCCATAGCACATGACAGACTGTGGTCTTGCCATGATTAACTTGACCCTCCCATGGAAGGCTGCGGCTGTGGAGAGGGGATGTTACTCACTTTCCTGGGGTATGCTGCTCCCCTCAACAAGACATGGCTAAACCCTGAGCAGTTCTGTTTAACAAGAAAAAGCCCCTAACAAGTACCTGGATCCCTGAGGAGTGGGACATGGGGAAGAGAGAGGCTGAAGGATATTTTATCTTAGATCTTGAAAACTGCCTGTGCTCTTCATGTATTCAATGCTGTAAGTGCAAGGAAATTATGAGCATGTTTAAAAATGAGAATTTAATGAGCTGGGCATGGCAGCTTACTCTGCAATCCTAGCACTCTGGGAGGCTGAGGCAGGTGGATTGCCTGAGCTCACAGGTTTGAGACCAGACTGAGCCAGAGTGAGACCATGTCTCTAAAAATAGCTGGGCATTGTGACAGACATCTGTAGTCCCAGCTACTTGGGAGGCTGAGGCAAGAGAATCGCTTGAACCCAAGAGTTTGAGGTTACTGTGAGCTGTGATGCCACAGCACTCTATGGAGAGTGAGAAAGTGAGACTCTGTCTCAAAAAAAGGGGGGGGGAATTTAATAAAAGTTTCTTCCTGCATATATAAGAAGCAAAAACGTAGGTGGCAGAGGAGGCCCTGAAAGGACAAGCCAAGGCGAGGGGACTCACTTCAGTAGCTGAGGGTTCAGAAACATCAAGATGTCATGCACCAGCTTCAGCAGGAATCCTTTCAGGAGCGTCATGTAGAAACTTTTGAACAAGGCCTTGACCAACCAGGACTTCGGAGCATCCTTTGTGGTCCCAGATTTCTTCTTCTTTTTCTTTTGAGCATCTTCCTAGGCACAAAACCAAACAACAGAGTTGTGGAGGGTGAGCCTGGTTCCAGCCCCAGCAGCTCTGGCGCATCTAGCCTGTGAGCTCTGTTGCCATCTTCAGGCTTTCATCTTGTCCTCACTGTCTAGTAGCTGCTTTTACTGTTCCTCTCCCTCCTTTCTAATGGGACACTTTAATCTATTTTGGATCAGAAAACCAGGCAACTACACTGGTAAAAATCCCATGTAAAAACAGAAGACAAACTCTGAGAGGGGAGTGGTCTGAGGATGAAAAGCCATTTCTTTTCTTTTCTTTTCTTGCTTGTGGCTGCTGTGAGATGTTATAGGTTGAATTGTGTCTCCCTCCGCCTCCAAAGAAACACTGGAGTTCTAACACCCAGCACTTTACAATGTGCCCTTATTTGGAAATAGGATCTCTGCTCATGTAATCAAATTAGGATGAGGACATTCGGGTGGGCCCTGACCCGACATGACTGGGGTCCTTCTAAGAAGAGCAGATGGCCATGTGACGACAGAGGCGAGAGATCAGAGTGGGAACAATGCAGCCACAAGTCAAGGAATGCTGAGGACTACAGGGACAACCACAGGTGGGAGAAGGGCAAGGAAGGGGTCTCCCCACAGGTTTCAGGGGGAGCACAACCCTGCTGAAGGCTTGATTTCAGACTTCTGGCCTCCTGAGCTGTGAGGCAATCACATTCTGCTGTTTTAAGCTATGCAGTTTGTGGTATTTATTACAGCACCATAGGAAACTAATATGTGAGGCATCACAACTCAGTCACCAGCCTCTTTTTTCTATGTTTGGGCCTCCTCAATATACCTCCATGTCTCGTCATGTCCCAAATTCCAGCTCCTCATCTTCACTTTCCAGGATATTCTACTAGGGCTGTCCTCTCACGGCTCCTTCGCTGAGGTCCCATCCAATTAGCCTCTCTTGCCTAGACAATTGCCCCAGCTTTCCTTCCGGTTTCCACTCTTGACCCCCAGAGATCCATTCACCAACCAGCAGCCCAAGTAAGCTTTTTTTTTTTTTTGAGACAAAGTCTCACTTTGTCACCCTCCATAGAGTGCTATGCTGTCATAGCTCACAGCAACCTCAAACTATTGGACTCAAATGATTCTCTTGTCTCAGCCTCCCAAGCAGCTGGGACTTACAGGTGCCTGCCACAATGCCTGGCTGTTTTTTGAGATAAGATCTCACTCTGGCTCAGGCTGGTCTTGAACCCATGAGCTCAGGCAATCCACCCCCATCAGCCTCCCAGAGTGCTAGATTACAGGTGTGAGCCACCACATGTGGCTCTAAGTAAGCTTTAAAAAATATAAATCCAAGCGCATTACTCCTCCACTTGAAACTTTCCACTGGATTTCCATGAGACTTCACACAAAGCCCAAATTCTTTATTATGGCCCACAGGGGTCTACACAGCTCAGTCCCTGTCCCCTTTCCTGGACTCATCTCACCTCATGCTCAGCCTCTCTCTGGATTGTCCTGGATCTTCTACCTGTTCCCTGAATGAGCCAAATGTGCTCCCCCACTTAGCCTCACCCTCCTGATCCCTTGGACTGGAAGATGCTTCTCTCTGACTGTTCCACAGATGTCTCATCACTTGGAAGTCTATGCAAATATCACCTCCTCTGAGGAGCCTCCCCTGTTACCCTGTCTAAAGTAGCACTTCACTCCAAATACGCTACCATGTTTTGTTTTCTATGTATGGATGTACCGTGTATTTTCTGGCTCTCTCAAGGTGGCACCTCTTTCAGTGCCCAGAATAGCCACTGACGCACAGTTGTGTTCAATAAATATTTTCAAGTGAAGAAATTAAGAAATTGGCTGCTCATGCTTACTCTTAGAGAGTTGTAAATTCTACTAATGCTAAGGTATTATTTTTTTAAAAATGATTTAATTATGGAAAATTTCATATAGACCCCAAAGAAGAAAGAATAGTACATTGTACCCCCATGTACCCATCACTGAGGTATTATTAGATTTGTGATTACTACTAATATTATTACTATAAAACGTGCCCCCAAATATGAAGTGCTGTAAAAATGTTAGGACAGAATCACAACACTGACGTCCTTTTGCCTGAGACACACAGCACGCTCACGCCAACACTCATGGGAAAGTTACCAGGACGAGGACATTTTGGCTTTGGCTCTGGTTCTTGTTCAAGCTTTGCAGCCTGGCTCCTGAGCTCCACTGGGAGTTCCTCTGCTGTCGTCTCTGGAACGCCCGTCTGGCTTTCCGCAGCTCTCTCATCATGCATAGTTCAAACTTGCTCAAGAGCGTCCTGGTTTTCATCTCTTCATTAACATCCCAGACATCTTTGAGTGTCAGAGGATGCTTGTAACCCTTCAAAACAATTCTGGAACAAGAGTGACCCACAGGCTGAGACCGTCCAGGCCACAGCTATCACAACCTGCCTCCTGGTTCTGGGATAGAGGGACAGAAGAATGAGACTTCTCTCTTGCTCCACCACCCCCATTCTTTGGCCTTTGAACTTGACAGAGAAGTAGGGAGAGAAGAAAAAAGGAATGGGCGGGGAGGGTCACAGAATGTGTTTAAAGACAAGAGAAGGGGAAGGGGCACTGCTGAACTAAGAGCCAGAAGATCATCTCCTGCCCTGCTCCTTCCTCCTCAAATGTTGGCTGCCTCTGCCACTCTGGTATCTCCTTGAGGGCCCTCTGTAATGTCCTTAGGAAACGCAGCAGACCCCATGGCTACCTCCAGACTATCTAGATCAGGGATCTTCAAACTGGGGTTTGACAATGTGGATGGAAAATAAGTTTTATCTTTATTTGCAATAGTTTCTATTTTGTTCTAATCCAGCCTTTAGAAATCTCAGAGGTTTTCATGGCTCACTATGCTCATCACTATTTTGAAATCATGGTCATAATTAGCATCATCACTAGATTTTGTCATCATATATACATTAGTGAAGAAGTATTAACAAATGTATTACTATGTAACAAATTTGTTTTTTAAAAAATATATATATTTTTTAAAAAAGGCTAGGCATGGTGGCTCACTCCTGTAATCCTAGCACTATGGGAGGCCAAGGTGGGTGGATTACCTCAGCTCACGAGTTGAGACCAGCCTGAGTCAGAGTAAGACCTTGTCTCTAAAAATAGCTGGGTATTGTGGTGGGCACCTATATCTCCTGGATCTTCTTGGGAGCTACTTGGGAGGCTGAAGCAAGAGGATCACTTGAACCCAAGAGTTTGAGGTTGCTGTGAGCTAAGACGCCAAGGCACTCTACCAAAGGTGACAAAGTGAGACTCTGTCTCAAAAAAAGAAAAAAAATATATTTATATATATTATAAATATACATAAATATATTTTTTATATATTATATATTTATATATTATAAATATGTGTAAAATATATATATATATTTTTTGTTGTTGTTTTGAGAGGGTCTCACTCTGTTGCCCAAGCTAAAGTGCAGCGATGTGATCACAGCTCACTGCAGCCTCAAACTCCTAGGTTCAATTGATTGTCCTATTTCAGCCTCACAGATAACTGGGACTACAGGCACACACCACCACACCAAGCTAATGTTTTGAATATATTTCTGGGTTTTTTTTTTTTTTTTTTTTGCAGTTTCTGGCCGGGGCTGGGTTTGAATCCGCCACCTCTGGCATATGGGGCCGGCGCCCTACTCATTTGAGCCACATGCGTTGCCCCTTAAATATATTTCTATAACTATATTTTCACATATTTGCTTTTATTTTAACAACATTTCTTTTATTTTACACATTTGATTAACATTCTCTGAGAAGGGTTTTATGGTCTTCACCAGACTGCCAAACAGGTTCATATAACTGAGAAGGCCAAGGGTGCCTGCTTCAGGTCCTCTGGCAGCACAGGCCAGTTACTTTATCCTTTACCCTCAGAATCTGTGCCTGAGTGCCCACCTCCAAGTCCCCCCTTTCCTGTCCTGCTGCCCCCTTGCTCTTCTGGGGAATCAGGAGAAAAGCAAATCCCCCTTCATGCTCTCCTTAGCATCCTAGTCTGCCTAGTGAAGGGGCTGAATTAATATGCTCTCACTCTAAGGAGCAGAGAGATGGAAGCCACAGGAGGCACTTTTTTTTTTTTTTTTTTTTTGAGACGGAGCCTCAAGCTATCCCCCTGGGTATCACAGCTCATAGCAACCTCCAACTCCTGGGCTCAAGCGAGTCTCCTGCCTCCGCCTCCCAAGTAGCTGGGACCACAGCCGCCCGCCACAATGCCTGGCCATTTTTTTTTTTTTTTTTTGGTTGCAGCCATCATTGTTGTTTGGCGGGCCAGGGCTGGGGATTCGAACCCGCCACCTTAGGTGTACGTGGCTGGCGCCTTAGCCGATTGAGCCACAGGCGCCGAGCCAGGAGGCACTTTTAAAAATTAAGATTTCTGTCATTTCCGGAAGAATGAGAACACAACCCATACCCTGGGCCTTTCGTACCTGTCATACCAACTAAAGGTAATGCGACTTAGAAATGAAGCGGTGGTCAGTGGATTCTGAAAGACAGGAAAAATTTAAGTATATCAATTGGAGACAGGAACTCAAAAGGACTCTAAAATCAGAAACTTATTTTTCTAAAGGTACAATGTGCTAGAAACTAGATATGAGGCTGCCATCAGCAGGTCAGCATACATTTATTTGTATACCCTAAAGTCACTAGTAAAATGATAATCAGATTTTCTGGCATAGATGTATGGATTATTAATAATTGCCTATGCTGAAGATTGCTTGGTAAGAGTAAAAGCCAATATTTAATAATCTCCTTATTGGCTGTTTCCTTATGTCACAAAGTGGCCTGTACTATGTTATTCTGGGCTCATAGGACTTTCAGGAGACCTAGATGACTCAAAGTTATGTTTGTTAAAATATCATCCAAGTAATGTATGAGATAAGCATATTTAGAATCTCACATTCGATGAGTTGTTTTTTTCTGAAAATGCTGAAAAGATTAGGATCAGGATCTGGAATCCATAGGAAATGAAGAATAGGCAAGAGTAGGCCAGATTAGAGTCATCACCCTATGGGGGAAAAAAAACAGAGAAAATGAGGTTTTTGTCCAAATGAAGTTTAAATAGCCCATATATACATATAAACATTTATGATAAAAGCCTATTATCAAATTCCTCTGATCAAGTTGCATCCTGGAGCTTAACTTACCTGATACTAGAGTTGCCCAGCAGCCCCTTCTTATGTCACCCACTCTTTTCTCCTTACCTTTAAGAGTGTCCGGATCAGAGTCTGAAATTGGAAAGTGCTGCAGAGAATTGAAAGAATCCAGAATATGGACAGGAACCAAGAGTTTTTCTGCACACACCATTGTCTGCTGTGTTGGATCAGCAAAACCAGGAGCTAAAGAGAAATTCACACAGAGTTCTGAAGAATATTGTCATTAGCCAAGAGGAGAAAGATATCAGAGAGTATGAGAAGAAAGGGGGCCTGAGACTGCTGTAGGCATCCTAGCCAGAGGGGCGCACACAAGTGCCCAACTGTGCATTCCTCCCTGTGCCATCCAACTTTCTCTTCTAGGCCCTGATCTCTGTTCACTACACTTCAGTGGGAAGTTAGCCAAGAAAGCAGAAGGTCACTGTCTGCATTTTAGTGGAATTACTTTGAAGGGAGCTATAAAAATGTTTTCAAAATCCACAGAAATTAATTTCAGGCACTACAGTAGGAAAGTCAGAAAGGCAAGTTCTGATAAATCAGGTGAAAGGTGTCTGTACCTTGATTTTCTAATGTCAGACTAAGCAATTAATTAAAATACAAACAAACCTTGCCTTGTACTAGCTCACTTATATATAATAAATTAAATGTTGATTTCTTAGACCTAGTGCTGTGCTAGTAAATAAGTATTCTGGGGTGGTGGAGCCATGATTTGTAGAATTTTCCAGTTTTCATGGTGCAAATATCCCCACTGTGGTGGACTTCAAGCTCCAACATGATGATAGGAAATGCAGGGTTGAGAGAGATATACACAATCAGCCTTGCGTGAACCTGCTCTACTACAGCATTGCCATCCAGGCCTTAGACCTGTCTTGATTCTACAATAGTGGTGGCAAAAAAAAGAATGCCCACAGAGGCTAAGCAGATCATGTCACTGAGTGAAGGCAGGGTAAGGGGACAGAGGGACTGTGATGAGCACTTGGTCTAAAGGGGGCGATTGCTACTCAGGCCCAGCTGACATTGCCCAGTGAGATTGTAGGGCCACAGTTGCAAGATATTCTGATCTTTCAATAAAGTTTGGAAATCCAAATAACTATATATCATATTCCTCTTTTAAAATAAAAACAAGTAATTCAGTTGTTCTCTAAACATGATACAGCCCCCTCCCCCCAAAAAAAACATGCCTGCAGGAGAATTTCAAATTTTAGTTTTGATTTCAATTTTAAACAAACAATGCTAGGCTCAGTGATTCTTTGACTAGTCACCAGTTAATCACTTTAAAAATAGTATTCATAGCATTTTTAAGTCTTTTACATCAATAAATTTATTTATTTATTTTTTTGAGACAGAGCCTCACTATGTCACCCTGGGTAGAGTGCCATGGCATCATAGCTCACAGTAACCTCCAACTCCTGGGCTCAAGAGATTCTCTTGCCTCAGCCTCCCAAGTAGCTGGGACAACAGGTGCCTGCCACAATGCCCGGCTATTTTTTTGGTTGCAGTTATCATTATTGTTTAGCTGGCCTGGGCCGGGTTCGAACCCAACACCCTCGGTGTATGTGGCTGGCTCTGTAACCACTGTGCTACAGGTGCTGAGCCAACATCAATAAATTTAGATCTCATCTGTGCTCCTTAGATTACAAGATATGAGGGCATAAAACATATATTAAAAGCTAATACTTAACCGCAGGAGAACACTCCATAAGTTAGTGTTCAAAAGAAAATTAAAAGCTAAAATTTGTTTCACCCCATTATAATCAAGCGTTCCCTCCCTATAAGTCCTGTGAAAAAATATAGGTGAAATTGGACTTAATTTCATCCCCAAAGAGTAAATTTCAGCTAGATGTCTATGGGTAGAGAGAAGATAAACAGTGTAGAAGTGGTGGTCAGCCTTACCCATGTGCCTAGGTACAGGCTTGGGTTGGTATATCTAACAGCAGGGACTGTGCCTCCTCCAGAGTCTTCTGTGAGTACAAGGGCTAGTTCTATGGCAGCTAGAATAAGAAGAAAACCAACGAACACCTGAGAAGAGAAAAAGACCACTGTTAGGAGAATATCTTTCTATACAAGTCTGTTAGACCAAAATGGTTTCCAATAATGGATAAGAAAACTAGTGTCTGAGGCAACCATAGTGCCTCAGGCCTGTAATCCTAGCACTCTGGGAGGCCGAGCTGGGAGGATTGCTTGCCACCAGGAGTTTGAGACCAGACTGAGCAAAAGTGAGACCTTGCCTCCACTAAAAATAGAAAAAATTAGCTGAGTGTGGTCACAAGTGCCTGCAGTCCCAGCTACTGGGGAGGCTGAAAGCAGGAGGATCTCTTGAGACCAGGAGTGTACGGTTGTTGTGACCTAGGCACACCTCAGCACTCTAGTCATGGCAACAGGTGAGACTCTGTCTCAAACAAAACAAGAAAACCCCAAACTGGTATCTAGTGATTCAGATAACACACTTGATAAGCATTTCTGGAGTGAATGGATATATTATAGTTCAGGCAAGGGAACGGTATTCAAAGTATGCCATGTTAATGGTTTTTGAGGAATGCTGAGTATGATGTTTTAAGATATACTCACAAATTTTTTGATAATCCTCCCTGCAAAAAGTAGAGCTTAGGTTCCCATTCCTTGTGGACTGGACTTAGTGACTCACCTCTAATGAACAGAACTTGACAGAAGGGACAATGTGTAACTGCCAAGTCTAGGTCATAAAAAGCAATGTGGATTATTTTTCTTTGTTCTCTTTCTCAGATCACTCACTCTAAGGAAAGCTTCCAGCCCTGTCATAAGGACACTCTCATTGCTTTAGGGAGAGGTACACTTGATAAGGTACTGAGACCTGAGGCCTGGTGACAGAGTCATCTTAGAAGCAGATCCTTTGGCCCCAGTGAAACTCTCAGATGACTTGTAGCCCTAGCCGCATATTAACAGCAACCTCCTGAGAGACCCTGAAGCAGAATCCAGGTAAACTGTTCCCAAATTCCAGACCCACAGAAACTGTGAGATTTAAAAAATTTGTTCTTGGCTCGGCACATGTAGCTCAGTGGCTAGGGTGCCAGCCACATACACCAGAGCTGGCAGATTCAAACCTAGCCCAGGCCTGCCAAACAACAATGACAACTACAGCAAAAAAATCCCAGCTACTTGGGAGGCTGAGGCAAGAGAATTGCTTAAGCCCAAGAGTTTGAGGTTGCTGTGAGCTGTGATGCTACAGTACTCTACTGAGAGTGACCTAATGAGACTCTGTCTCAAAAAAAAAAATGTTTCTTGTTTAAGCTGGGGGGTAATTTGTCACACAGCAGTACAAAGTTAATATGTCCTTAAATATCCCTTTCTTTGCCATTTGTCCCAGTCTTGACCCCATATAACACCAATCAATATTTCTCCTATGAGCTCATAAAACATGATACACCTTGTACTGTTGTAAAGGCTCGTTCCACCCCCCACCAATCAGGGAAAATTATTGCTGTCATTGAGAAGGTACACCAGTGTCTTAGCCCCAAGAATGAAGATCTTGATCTAGTACCGTCACTCCTCACCCATTTTTGCTCTCATCCATATAACCCCACTCATTTTTTCTCTCTCTCTCTCTTTTTGTTTTTTGGGACAGAGTCTCACTATGTCCCCCTGGGTAGAGTGCTGTGGCATCACAGCTCACGGCAACCTCAAACTTCTTGGCTTAAGAGATTCTCTTGCCTCAACCTCCCAAGTAGCTGGGACTATAGGCACCCACCACAATGCCCAGCTATTTTTTGTTGTTGTTGCAGTTGTCAGTGCTGTTTAGCTGGCCTGAGCCAGGTTCGGACCCACCAGTCTTGGTGCATGTGGCCGGTGCCTTAACCACTGTGCTATGGGCGGTGAGCCCCCACTCATTCTCTTAAGTCTCATTCATCTAGAATGGTTCAGGCAGAGATACTGAGCGCTTTGTAATGAAAACACCTTTATAAAAAGGAGATGAAGCCACCTTTAACTATAGGACTAGCTGCTATTTAGCAAGGAGTAGAGTCAAAGACAGGAAGACATTTTCTCAAGTATATGATACACTGTATGGTGCTCTCCTCACAAGAGACTACAAGGGTTTCTAAAAAAAAAAAATAGCTTTATGGTACAATTATGTTTGACTGTACATAAATTGGGAGGTGAAATAGAGCAAATTGGAGCCAAACTACCCACCATGGAGGATGACTACAGAATATTAACCAGCAGATTACTCCCCAGTAAGCAGATCCTCCTGCTTTCAGCCTCCCCAGTAGCTGGGACTGCAGGCACTTGCAACCACACCCAGCTAATTTTTCTATTTTTAGTGGAGGCAAAGTCTCACTTTTGCTCAGTCTGATCTCAAGCCTTGCCACAGGTTTACATATATTACATAAATATATATATTCTTAATTTTTGGCACAGAGCCAGACATTTATTTATTTATTGCAGTTTTTGGCCAGGGCTGGGTTTGAACCTACCACCTCCAGCATCTGGGGCTGGCGCCCTAGTCCTTAGAGCTACAGGTGTCACTTCATATTACATAAATATTTCTAACCATAAAAATGAGGTGCTGCACCTACGGCTCAAAGGAGTACGGCACTGGCCCCATACACCAGAGGTGGCGTGTTCTAACCTGGCCTAGGCAAAAAACTGCAAAAAACAATAAATATATATACTGAGCATTTCATATCAGAAAAGACCAATGAACTGTTGTAAGAATTTCTACAAAGAAATTAAAAACTCTAGCTGAGTGTAGTGAATCAAATCTGTAATCATAGCACTTTGGGAGGTTGAAGTGGGAGGATTGCTTGAGGCCAAGAGTTTGAGACCAGCTTCAGCAACAGTGAGACTTAGTCTCTACAAAAAATAAAAAACTTAGTTAGACATGGTGACCGACACCTGTAGTCCCAGCTCTTTGGGAGGCCGAGGTGAGAGGATCACTTGAGCCCAGGAGTTTGATGCTGTAGTGAGCTATGATTTATACCACAACACTGTAGCCTGGGCAACAGAACAAGACCCTGTCTCAAACAAACACACAACTACAAACCCTAACACCTCCATGCATGAGATGAACATATAAATGGATAATTTAAAGGGAAAAAAACCCACAAATGGTTGTTAAATATGTAAGTATTATGCTTAGCCTCACTAGTATAAGAGAGTACAATTGGATACACCATTTTTACCTAACCAATTAGCAAACATCAAAAAAGGTTGATAATAAAAGTTTTGTGAGACTGAGGGAAAATCTGTATGGAGGACAGTTTATACTATCTATAAAAATTTGGGCCCAGCCACAGTGGTGCATGCCTGTAATCCCAACACTCCAAGGGACCGAGGCGTGAGGATCACTTGGTCAGAAGTTTGAGACCAATATGAGTTGCAATGAGATACAGTCTCTACTAAAAAAAAAAAAAAATCAGCTGAGCATGGTGTCACATGCCTATGGTCCCAGCTACTCAGGAGAACAAGGCAGGAAGATTGCTTGAGCCCAGGAGTTTGAAGTTGCAATGAGCTGTAATGACACCAGTGCACTTGAGTAGTGGGGGCAATAGATCAAGAGACCATCTCAATGTTCATTTATCCTTAACTCGGTAATTTCATTTCTAGGAATTTATCCTGCAGACACACTTCTATGGACAAAGCTATGTATTGCAACACTTCTTATGACAGCAGAAGATTAGAAACCACCTAAATTCTTCTCATGTAAGACACATAATTTATGGTACATCCAAATAACAGCATTATTTTAAAAAGAAGCACACCTCTTGCTGGACTGAGCGGGTTGCCTCCTGTTACAGAGGAGGGGACTCACTTCATCCCCGCTTTTTGATGCCTTTACATTTAGAAATCATGTTCTCTAAGATCTTCCACCTAGATACTTAAGCCTTAAAGCCTTAGCTTTTTGTACAGTTTAACTCTTCATTTTTCCCCCCTTCTTCTCAATAATAAGAGTGTGGATCCAGCTTATCCTCAAAGCCTGCCTTGCTCCAGTGCTCTTGATTCTAGGGACTTCCCACCAATGCCTAGGTTCTGTAGGTCTGAAGAAAATTATCCACTCTTGCAAATGTCTTCTGCTGAGATCTCCCCCACAGAGACTATCTCTTCTTTTCCTTCCTCCATGGATCTACTTATTCAGGACAACCCTGATGCTTCTGCCAGTCACAAAGTAAAACTACCCACTTCTGCAGAGAAGAGTGTGGTGAAGGAGAAAGTCCAGGCCAAAAGCAGGAGAGCAGAACCATGTTCTCTCTTATTCAGCTGCGTGTGCTCAGTGATACATTTCAGAAACAGGAATACCCCAGCCTCCAGCAGATGCAAGAACTTTCTAACAGCCTGAACCTTAGCTATAAACAGGTTAAGACCTGGTTCAAGAGCCAGAGAATAAAATCTAAGAGGTGGCAGAAAGCCAACCAAAGAATAGCAACCACATGCCTCAAAAGGCCTCAACACTACAGAATGCCCAGGACTCTTCCTACCACCAGGGATGTTCACCAGATGAACACATCTGGAAACCTTAAAGGGTAGAGCAACCAGACCTGGCACAGTCAACACTGGTGTACCTGAGGCTGGAGCAGTTGTTCAGTAACTACAGAGAGCAATCTCTGCAGTCCTGCCAGAGAACCTAGCATTCCACATGCAGATGAACATTTTCAGAAAGCAGGGACTTAGACATTCTATTTATTGCCACTCTTTCTGAAAATTTTATTTGAGGCTATTCTCCAGTAGAAAGGATCCAAGAAATCCGGCGGCATCAACATGTAAAATCTGAAATTGATGGCAGATTATTTTTAGGTATAAAGGTAATGGATAGATTAAGAACTGAAAATAATCATATAAAATAAAAAGACTGAGAAAAAGATGGGGGAAAAGAAAAGGAAGCTAAATTCCTTGTTGATAGGCTAAATCTTTGTCACCCACAGGGGGCAGAAATAGATCTTTTTGAAGTTGACAGATCAAGAAATACAGGTATAAACACATTATTTGTGGATATGAAGGTAACCATCAGAATAATTTAAAATAAGGACCTTAGGGAAGAAGGCAAAAAAGTAAAATATAAATTATAAGTGGGATGATGGTGGGACACCATTGTATGAGGGACTTTATCTAACAAATGCAATCAATGTAACCTAACTCTTTGTACCCTCAATAAATTCCAAATGATAAAAAAAAAAATTAAAGAGATTTACAAAAATGTAAAAAAAAAAAATTACAAATGGGACACTTTGGGAGAGAGGGACAATATGCAGGAGAAGGTTAGAGAGACCCTGGTTTCAAGGCTATTTCTGAGGCCTTTTAATCTCTTTTCGTTCTAAGCACTCACCGTGCCAAAGCACAGTGTATTTGGGTGTCATTTTCTGAGTTCCAACATCAGAGTCTAGTTTTTTGTTTTTTTTTCTTGAGACAGAGCCTCAAGCTGTCGCTCTGGGTAGAGTGCTGTGGCTAACAGCTCACAGCAACCTCCAACTCCTGGGGTCAAGCGATTCTCCTGTCTCCACCTCCCAAGTAGCTGGGACTACAGGTGCCTGCCACAACATTTGGCTATTTTTTTTTTTTTTTTTTGGTTGCAGCCATCATTGTTGTTTGGGGGGCCTGGGCTGGATTTGAACCTGCCAGCTCAGGTGTATGTGGCTGGTGCCTTAGCTGCTTGAGCCACAGAGTCTAGGTCAGGCGTCCTCAAACTACAGCCTGTGGGCCACATGCAGCCCTTTGGGTGTTTTTGCCACCGCTGCCTGTCCTGCTTAGCAGTCGACTCATCCCAGGCCTGCAGTCCAGCCCTTCAATGGTCTGAGGGACAGTGAACTGTCCCTTTGTTTTAAAAGTTTGAGGACCCCTGGCTAGGTTGTTGAAGAAGTTGGAAAACTAGACTGCAGGAAGGCCTTTGTGGGAGGCCCTCCAGCCAGCCCCACTGTCTTTCTTACTTTCTTCTTTTTGTGGCTCAGTCACCATCCTGGAGAGCAGGTATGTGACTGCTGGCACTGGGGAACAACTTCTGCAACTCTCTAAGAATCAGAACTCCAGACATTTGCAAAACTGAAAAAGAATCAAGTCACATCCTTGAAAAGAATGAACGTCTTAAATGAATCCGGACGTTTCAATTTTAGTTAATTTTTCTTCTCCTGTTTTGTTTTGTTTTGAAGGGACAAGGTCTTGCTATGTTGCCCAGGTCCTGAACTCCTGGCCTCAAGTGATCCTCCTTCCTCAGGCTCTGAAGTAGCTGGCACACACCACTGTGCCCAGTGTCCTGTCTTCTCTCTTTCTAACCAATGTAAAAAGCTTATTCAAGCAATTTTTCATACTGTCAGAGAGCTGCTAAATGAACGAAAAATGTTCAAAACTATGGCTTCTAGCAACTGTAACACCAAATTGCTAACATTTCTGTGAGAGTTGTTAGGATTCTTTCCCCTGTGTTCTACTACTACTACTAATGATACTAATACATAATAAGACCAGGCGTGGTGGCTCATGCCTGCAATCCTAGCACTCTGGGAGGCCAAGGCAGGCAGATTGCTTGAGCCCAGGAGTTTGAGCAAGCTGGAGACCCCATCTATAAAACTAGCTGGGCATTATGGTGGGTGCATATAGTCCCAGGTACTTGGGAGGCTGAGGCAAGAGGATCTCCTGAGGCCAAGAGTTTGAGGTTACTGTGAGCTATGATGCCACAATACTGTACCAAAGGTGAAAAAGTGAAACCGTCTCAAAAATAAAAAGTACATAATAATAGTAACAATAAAGGAGTCAGAGGGTCTTACTGGGCCTAGGCAAAAAAATTAAATACTATATAAGTAGAACTTCAGAGAACGTGAGTAAAGGTACATAGATTATTAGAAAAATAATACAGAAAAAGAAAAAGATAATACTTTTATTTTTCTCAATGAGATTGGGTTTAAAAATGTTAAATACAATGTGGCACATTCAGCCACAATGGAATAATAATAATAATGTTCAGCCATAAAAAGAAATGAGGTACTGACACATGTTACAACATGGATAAACCTTGAAAATATGCCAAGTGGAAGAAGCCAATCAAGAACGAACACATGTCGTGTGACTCTGTTCATATGAAACGTGTAGAATAGAGAACTACAGAGGCAGGATGGACATTAGTGGTTGTGTAGGGCTAGAGGAGTTGAGGAGACAGAGGTTAAAGAGTTTCTTTTAGAAAGATTAAAAATGTTTAAAATTGACTATGGTGATAGGTTACATCTATCTGTGACTATACTAAAAGAAAACCTGAATTGTATTTAAATGGGAGAATTGTATGGTATGTGAATTATATCTCAATAAAGTATTTTTTAAAATTACCCAATAGCCTGTACAGGCAGTTCCCGGGTTACAGACCAGATAGGTTCTGTTGGTTTGTCCTTATGTTGAATTTGTATGTAAGTGGGAACAGGTACCTTTATCTATCACCTGTAATAGCCTCTGTTTGTAAGTGCAAAATGTCTGTCTGTCAGATGTTTATAACTTGGGTACTGCCTGTATTTGGATGGAACAGTGGTTTGCTCATTACCCAGCCTCTTCTTAGAAATGCCAACCCGCCTCTGGATCAACTCTAACTTCAAGCTCTGACTCATTTTCATGTGTACTGATCATGTTGTTCAATGTTCAGAGTCTAACATATTTTTTTTTTTTTATTGTTGTTTTGAGACAGTCTCACTCTGTTTCCCAAGCTAGAGTGCTATGGCATCAGTCTAGCTCATAGCAACCTCAAATTCCTGGGTTCCAGTGATCCTCTTGCCTCAGCCCCTAGAGTAGCTGGGAATACAGGCGCCTACCATAACACACAGCTAATTTTTCTATTTTTGGCTGGCCCAGGCCAGGTTTGAACCCGCAACCCTTGATGTATGTGGCTGGTGCTTTAACCACTGTGCTACGGGCCCCAAGTCAATTTTTTCTATTTTTAGTAGAGACTGGGTTCCGCTCTTGAACCCAGGCTGGTCTTGAACTCCTAAGCTCAAAATAGCCTGCTGCCTCAACCTCCCAGAGTGCTAGGATTATAGGCTTGAGCCACACTTCGTTTTTATAAGTGGGTCTCTGCTATGTTGCCTGGGCTGGTCTTGAACTCCTTGGCTTTAACATACTCTTATTCAGCCCCTATTCCTAGAATGCTTTTAACATCAACATTCAACAAATGTTGAATTCAACCTGAGCAAGCACTTGATCCATGGTAAGTCCTGTGGTGGGGACTTAGGTCAACAAGGGAGACAATGACTCTGCTCTGAGCTATTCAGAGTCTGACAAAACCCACTCCAAGCTCCCACCTCAGAATGTCAAAATGAAGTCTACTTTCTTTGGCCAACCTCTTTTCTCCCTTTTTGGATTCTAGGTACCCTGGAGTCATTGTTATATATGCTAATAGAACAATGGAATTTAATTTGCCTTTCCAGTAACCTATTTAAAGAAAAAGAAATCTAGTGAAAGGAAGCAGATGGTAGATCTACAAATTTAATCACCCTCCCTGAGTGAGTTAATGTAGCTGGCTGAGGGCTACTCCCCTCCTGGTCCTTCCTGAGCCTCTTCTGCACTGCCCTTATCCTTTTCATTATTTCCCTACTCAGGCTTGTCACTGTGGATACTCACTCTTCCTCCCTGCACTGTGGGTTACCACCCTGACTCATGGAATACTCTGGGAAAGTGGAAACCCTATTTCAGATCTAAGTTTTGGAAGGCAAGTGATGGTTGGATTGCCTCAGTGGTACAGAAGATACATCATATATGGTAGTTCGTTTTTATCCCTAAGCGGGTACCAATTGAATTAGTCTCCTGATTTATTAGAACAGCTTAAAGACAGTGATCTAGTGTTAAATTCTCAAATACTCAAAAGATAATAACAATTTGATCAATTTCTTACTATTTGTTGCGTTCAGGGAACCCAATAGTCATAAGAATTAAAAGTCACTATTTTTATGCACAAAGCTACTTTGACTAAGAAATACCATAAAAGGGCCAGTGAACTTAGGGTTAGTGAAGAGAAGGGCCCTTAGAGCATGGCTCTACCTCTGACAGCAGCACTGGGAAAGCTGGTTAAAGACAGGGAAGAGGACACTAACCACCAAGAAAATGTCTCTACTGTGCACCAAGGAATACCTGCTGAGCAAGGTAGAGTTTGGTTACAGCTGATCTCTGTGTCCGGGATCTGTACACATGGAGGAGCTGCCAAGGGGCCAGGAGCCAAAGGAAGCCCAAAGGTATCCACACCAAAACGGTTTGCTCAAAACAAAGTGGCAGGTCTGCCTCCGGGCTATCCAGGAGCGAGGAATTCTGGGGACCAAAAAGGAAAGATTGTTGGATACATGCATTTTTGAACACAGAAGACTGTCCCTCAGTACACTCCATTGCTTCCAAACAATTTTGACTCAACTCCATAGCCATACCCTTTCAACTATCTGTATTTCTCTGTTCATTCCCGTTGGTACAGTTCACCATTTAATGACACTTAGTGCCTTTTCTGGCTAACCCAACATCTAAACACTTGTCTTCCTATGTTCTAAGTAAATTTCTGTACTAGCTATTCTAAGGAAACCTCACCACTGCATTTGCCAACTTGCAGGAAGAAGGACTATTCCTCAGTCCAAAGGGGAGAACAGTTCACTGGGATATAACAAGTTGTTTTTATGCCAGTTTTTAATCACTAATTGAACTCCCTGGCAGATGTTCAAATCTATAGGCACGAGAAGAAAGGTAAAATGCTTAGTCATACTGAGACTTTTAACTTTCTCTGGCCCAGAGAGCTTCTAGGGAAGCCCAGAACTAGGGAGGCCCAGCCAATTTCAGCACAGTAGCAACACAGCACTGTTGGGCAGAAGGCTTCCTCCACAGAGCTCTGTGCCAGTCATTGCACTCTGCAATAAATGAAAGTGTCTTGTTGTGTGTGAAGAGATGCCAGTTCTTATATTTTAGTCACAGAAGGGTAGATTTTTTTCTTTTTATAAATATTTTAAAACTGTTTTATTTGACCATTCACGCAGACTCTTTAAAAAAATGTTTGAGAAGCCCTGACCAAGATAATTCATCAGATAATCTTAGACAAAATTCCCAAGAAGTAGCCTCTGAAGATACTCAGGGCTAGGCTGGGCATGGTGGCTCACGCCTGTAATCCTAGCACTCTGGGAGGCTAAACCAATGGATGCCTGAGTTCAGGAGTTTGAGACCAGCCTGAGCAAGAATAAGACTAAAAATACTATTAAAAATAGAAAAAGTAGGTGGGCATGGTGGTGCACTTGTGTAGTCCCAGGTACTGGGGAGCCTGAGGCAAGAGGATTGCTTGAGCTCAAGAGTTTGAGGTTGCAGTTTGCTGTGATGCCAGGACACTCTATCCAAGGCAACAGAGTGAGATTGTGTCTCAAAAAAAAAAGGGCAGCACCTGTGGCTCAGTGAGTAGGGTACCTGCCCCATATTCCGAGGGTGGCAGGTCAAACTGCAACAAAAAAATAGCCAGGCGTTGTGGTGGGTGCCTGTAGTCCCAGCTACTTGGAGGCTGAGGCAAGCGAATCACCTAAGCCCAGGAGTTGGAGGTTGCTGTGAGCTGTGATGTCACAGCACTCTACTGAGGGCAATAAAGTGAGACTCTGTCTCACAAAAAAAAAAAAAAAAAAGTTGATGCTGGGGGCTAGTAACCCTTACATTCCTGTAGAACACGTGCCTGCCCAGCTTTACGGACCCAGGGTATCTCTAGCAAATGGATGCTGCCCATGTGCTCTGTTCTGTCATTCCTGTTCCTTTCAGCTCTACATAAAATTATAAAACTTTAGAATTAAAAGAATCACCTAAAATACTTACTTACATTATGTTAATTACCCACTGTGATTCTGATGCTGATGGTAGAAGTTTGCAGAGGACACATTTACATTAAGATCACGAAACCCAAAGTCCTTTCTTGTTTTCTATTCCTTTCAACCATTCAATATTGTCAACTGCCCTCTTTCTTGAAATTCTCCGCTGTCTTTGAATACAGAATATTATACTACTAAAAACAGTATTGCCTAACTCTACTGGTTCAAAAATTATTTCAGTGCTCATAATGCCCAAATTTGTGTCCCTGGCCTCAACTTCTAGTCCATGTCATTAGTTGCCAGTTCTTCTAGAACACATCATTATCATTTCAACAAGATGCAATCATGGACCTACTCTTACTCCTCCCCACAAACCATACAATTCCCCTTCCTAACACTGATAAAATTGAAAGATTTTCCCCTATTTTTCTTTAGTGAAAGAGAAATTTTGTATCTAGCTAGTCCAAGAAAAGAGTTGGAGATACAATAGACACATATTAGAGAATAAATTACATTACATTTTCCCCAGATATTGTATCTCCCCCAGATATTGTATTTCCCAGAGACACTATGAATCACCATTTCTAAAAAGCCTGAGCCTTAGACCAACTGCACATCTAACTTTTCTTGTTTTTTTGGTGGGGGGAGGGGAGACAGAGCCTCACTTTGTCACCCTTGGTAGAGTGCCCTAGCTTCATAGCTCACAGCAAACTCAAACTCTTGGGCTCAAGAGATTCATTTGCCTCAGCCTCCCAAGTAGCTAGGATTACAGGCACCTGCCATAATGCCTGACTATTTTTAGAGACAGGGGTCTCACTCTGGTTCAGACTGGTTTGGAACCTGTGAGCTCAGGCAATACACCTGCCTCAGCTTCCCAGAATGCTAGGATTACAGGTGTGACCCACTGCACCCAGCCTCTTGTTCTTGTTGAAGCCCACTCTAAGCTAATCTACCACCTGTTCTAAGTCTGAAAAGAGTCAATAGTGAGGATAAATGTAGGTTCTCACCCAAAACGTAGAGTTGCAGAATTCCTCCAGCATGACTCCTGAAGCGCTTTTGGAATGAAGATTCCTCTAAGACTGAGCTATTCCTTCACTACTCTTTTTCCTGAAGAAGGTGGAAGGGGAGTAGCAATGTGTTATCTCCCATTCTGATGTTCTGCTCTTTCAACTAAAGGCAGATCTCCTGACCTTTCATCCCAACAATTTAATAGTTAACTTTACTTAGATGCACAATGATATCATCCCAGTGGATATGCACGTGACTGAAGAGCCTCAGGCACAGATAGACTTAGCAGTTTCCAAATACCAGAAGCCTCTGTAGGAGTGGCTGCACATGAAAGGAAGCTTGACACATGTTAACAAAGCTGGCTGGCAAATCAGGAGAGCAGTGGCTTTTCATTCTCCTAAGGACGGATTTCCTACAAAGGGCAGCATAAGTGGAGGGACATGTACACCTAACTGTGCACTTTCACTTCTGTTTTAAGGTCTTAGAGAATGAGAAATAGCCTATGTGAAATAGAATGTGAAATAGCCTTGAATTTTTTAAAATTAAATCATTGCTGTGTACATTAATGCAATCATGGGGTACAATGTGCTGGTTTTATATACAATTTGAAATATTTTCATCAAATTGGTTAATATAGCCTTCATGGCATTTTCTTAGTTATTGTGCTAAGACATTTACTGTGTTTCCCTGAAAATAAGACACTGTCTCATATTTATTTTTTCTCAAGAAGACACACTAGGGCTTATTTTCAGGGGATATCTTCCTCTCCGCACCGAAATGCATGGTGTGGCTATCTAGATATGCTGCATAGCCATGCCCATCACTAGGTCTTATTATCGGGGTAGGGCTTGTATTTAACAAATGCATAAAAAACCTGCTAGGGCTTATTTTGGGGGTAGGTCTTATTTTCAGGGAAACATGGTATATTCTACACTTAGTTAATTTTGCATTACCCTTGTAAGATGCACTGAATGTGTGATCCCACCAATTACTCTCCCTCCACCCATCCTTCCTCTTCCCCTCCCCTCCCCTCCTTCTCCCCTTTCTCCTTCTTCTTAGGCTATAATTGGGTTATAGCTTTCATATGAAAGCTATAAATTGGTTTCATAGTAGGGCTGACTACATTGGATACTTTTTCTTCCATTCTTAAGATACTTTGCTAAGAAGAATATGTTCCAGCTCCATCCATGTAAACATGAAAGAGGTAAAGTCTCCATCTTTCTTTAAGGCTGCATAAAATTCCATGGTATACATATACCACAATTTATTGATCCACTCATGGACTGATGGGCACTTGGGCTTCTTTCATGATTTAGGAATTATGAATTAGGCTGCAATAAACATTCTGGTACAAATATCTTTGTT
Organism: Galagoides demidoff; assembly: GCA_963574575.1. Lineage (NCBI taxonomy): Eukaryota > Metazoa > Chordata > Mammalia > Primates > Galagidae > Galagoides > Galagoides demidoff. The sequence continues at coordinate 35,102 of CAUYQV010110641.1, forward strand.
GTAATGAGATTTTTGGTCTTTTGGATGTATACCTAGTAGAGGAATTATAGGATCAAATGGCAGGTCTATTTTTAGTTCTCTAAGTGTTCTCCAAACATCTTTCCAAAAGAGATGTATTAGTTTACATTCCCACCAGCTGTGTAGAAGTGTTCTCTTTTCTCCACATTCATGCCAGCATCTCTGGTTTTGAGATTTTGTGATGTGGACTAATCTTACTGGACTTAGATGATATCTCCAAGTAGTTTTGATTTGCATTTCTCTGATGATTAATGATGATGAGAAGTTTTTCATGTGTCTGTAAGCCATATGCCTGTCTTCTTCAGAGAAATTTCTTTTCAAGTCCCTTGCCCACCCTGAGATGGGATCACTTGTTCTTTTCTTGCTAACATGCTTGAGTTTTTTGTGGATTCTGGTTATTAAACCTTTGTCAGTGACATAACCTGCAAATATATTCTCCCATTCTGAGGGCTGTTTGCTTGCTTTACTTACTGTGTTCTTTGCTGTGCAGAAGCTTTTTCATTTGATCAAGTCCTAGTAGTGTATTTTAGATGTTGCTCCAATTGCCTGAGGGATGCTCCTCATAAAATTTTCACCCACGCCTATTTCTTCAAGTGTTTTCCCTACACTTTCTTCCAGTATTTGTATAGTTTTATGTCTTAAGTTTAAATCTTTAATCCAGTGAGAGTCTATCTTAGTTAATGGTGGAAGGCGTGGGTCCAGTTTCAATTTTCTGTAGGTCACCAGCCTGTCTCATTTGTTAGGATTTTATCGGATATTTTTGCATCAATATTCATTAGGGATATTGGTCTATAATTTTCTTTTCTTGTTGGAGCTTTTGGGGATCAGGGTGACATTTGCTTCATAGAATGTGTTGGAAAGTATTCCTTCTTTTTCTATGTTTTGGAAAGGTTAAGTAATATAGGTACTAGTTCCTTTTTAAAGGTTTGGTAGAATTCTGATGTGAAGTCATCTGGTCCCAGGCTTTTCTTTTTTGGGCATCTAATAATTAATGCTATTTCAGAACTTGATATAGGCTTCTTCAACATTTATAATTCTTTCTGGCTAAGTCTAGGAAGGTGGTGTGTTTCCAAGTATTGGTCTATTTCCTTCAGATTTTTGTACTTCTGAGAATAGAGTTTTTTGGTAACATTCATTAAGGATTTATTTAAATTTCTGAGGAGTCTGTGGTTATTTGGCCTTTATCATTTGTGATTGATGAAATTAGGGATTTTACTCTTTTGTTTTTGGTTAGTTTAGCAAAAGGATAATCTACTTTATTGACCTTTTCATTAAACCAACTTTTTGATTGATTGTTGTATAATTTTTTTTGTTTTGAATTTCATTTAATTATGCTCTAAGTTTAGGTATTTCTTTTCTCCTGCTGGGTTTTGGGTTGGAATGTTCTTCCTTTTCCAATTATTTGAGATCTCCCATTAAGTTATTGACTTCCTCTCTTTCTGTTCTTTTGAGGAAGGCTTGCAATGCTATAAATTTCCTTTTTAGAACTGCCTTTGCAGTATCCCTGAGGTTCCAGTAATTCATGTCTTCATTATCATTTTGTTCCAAAAAATTGGTAATTTCTTTCTCAATCTCATCTATGACCCAGCTATCATTCAGTAGGAGGGTATTTAGTTTCCATGATTTTGTATGAGTATGCAGATTCCTGTTGTTACTGAGTTTAACTTTTATTCCATGATGGTCTGATGAAATACAAGGAATGATTTCTATTCTTTTAAATTTGCTGAGGTTAGACTTGTGGCCTAAGATGTGATAAATTTTGGAATTTATCTCATGGGCTGATGAGAAGAATGCATGTTCAGTTTTGTTAGGATGAAATGTTCTGTGGATGTCTGTTAAATCCAATTTTTGAATGGTTAAGATTAGTCTAAAATTCGTTTGCTTAGTTTCTTGTTGGAGGATCTATCTAATTAGCACTGCCAAAGGGATGTTAAAATCTCTGACTATTATGGTGCTGGAAGAAATCTAGTTGCTCATGTCTGTTAGAGTCTCTCTTATAAATTGAGGCACATTCTGGTTGGGTGTATAAATGTTAATAATTGAAGTCCCATAATGTTGAGTGTTGACCTTAACAAATATGAAGTGACCATCCTTATCTTTCTTTACTTTTGTTGGTTTAAAGCCTATTGCATCTGTGAATAAAATTGAAACACCTGATTTTTTCAGATTTTCATTTTCCTGAATTATAGATGTCCATCCCTTCACCCTGAGTCTATATTTATCTTTTAAGATAAGATGAGATTCTTGAATGCAGCAGATATCTGGCCTGAGTTTTTGTATCCAGTCAGCCAACCTTTGTTTCTTTAGAGGAAAGTTTAAGCCATTCACATTAATTGAGAGTATTGATAAGCCTGGTAGTATTTTGGATATCAAGGTTTTGAATGTCCCCTGAACATTTTTAATCCTTTTGCCACTGTGGAAGTTGGAGTTTGATAAAAAGTTTTTGAGTGAGTTTACATTGGTGGTAGAACATTGTGCTTGTCATTGTGGAGGATGGGTCTGAAAATATCCTGGAGAGCTGGTTTAGTTATGGCAAATTTCTTCACCATGTGAATGCCATTAAAGTATTTAATTTCTCCATCATAAAAGAAAGTCAATTTAGCTGGATACAGGATACTGGATTGAAATTTAGTTTGTTTTAGGAGGTTAAAGGTCGATGACTATCCTCTGCTAGCTTGAAAAGTTTCAGCAGAAAGATATGCAGTCATTCTAATATTCTTCCCCTTGTAGGTTATGGTTTTCTTACATCTGGCTGCTTTCAGAATTTTCTCCTTCATATTAACTTTGGTGAAGTTAATTATAATGTGTCTAGGAGATATTTTATTTGGATTGAGTGGTGCTGGGGTTCTAAAACTGCTATCTGGATTTCAGAATCTCTTACCATGTTTGGGTTGAGTCTTATCTTATAAGAGGGTTTGTCTTTCTGTATTGACCAATCTTGACTGCTTAATTTCAGGCATCATTTCCCTCAGTTGGTTACAGCAGACATCCGTTGTAATAGACTGACCATGTTTCATGATGCTGTAGCCAATAATACCAGCACTGGACCACCAAACAAACAGCATTGCCTTTTTGCTTTGAAAGTTTCATTTTTATTTTACTTTTCTTTTAATTTTAGAATAACATGAGTGTACAAACAATTAGGTTACAATGTTCACCTTTATTAGGTAAGGTGCCTGTTGTAGTTGGGTCCCACACTCTGTAGGTGTGCCATATACCCTTACATTGTGCCCATTAGGTATGACCACACCAATTCCCCTCCCTCTCCCTCCTCCCCACTGTTTCCAAGTTGAATTAAATTGACATTTTCTCTTTTGTTGGTATGTATTAGTTCATCTACTGGCTTTATATTAGTATTCAGTACAAGTATTGGTTATTTGCTTTTTCGTTCTTGTGATACTTTACAAAAGAGAATATTCTCCAACTCTATCCAGGTTAACACAAAAGATGTAAAGTCTCCATCTTTTTGTGGCTGAATAGTATTCCATGGTAAACATATACTACAATTTATTAATCCATTCATGGGTTGACGGACACTTGGGTTCTTTCCATAGCTTGGTGATTTTAAATTGTGCTGCAATAAACAATCTAGTGCAAATGTCCTTATGCCAAAATGATATCTTTTCTTCTAGGTAGATACTTAGTAATGGGATTGCGGATGGAAGATCTATTTTGAGTTCCTTAAGGATTATCTATACTTCTTTCCATATAGGTTATATTATTTGCAACCCTATCAGTAGTGTAAATGTGTTCCCTTCTCTTCGCGTCTATGGCCATTAACTTTTTTTGATGAATATTTGGTTTTTGACTCTGTTTTAGCACTCCACTTTTATCCAACTATTGTGCCAAATGTTTTCAATTGTCAAAAGGTATCATTTTTCATCACACCTAACATTATGGTATAGAACTGGTTCATGTTTCTGTTGTTACAACAAAGAAAGGCAAGCTTTGAGATTGATTTCTTTTCTCACTGTTGTTTAATTCATGCAAAATCTATCTATCCAGCTTTTTTACCTTGACAGTTCATTTCAAATGTTCCATTATTAGGTGTGTGCTTTTTTTCCTGTTTGTTTTTGAGACAGAGTTTCACTCTGTTACCCTGAGTAGAGTGCCATGGTGTCAGCCTGGCTCACAGAAACTTCAAACTCCTGGGCTCAAGCAATCTTCTTGCCTTAGCCTCCCCAGTACCTGGGACTACAGTCATGTGCCATCATACTTGGCTGTCTTCTTCAATTTATAGTAGAAATGGAGTCTCACTCTTGCTCAAGCTGGTCTTGAACTCCTGAGCTTAAACAATCCACCCACCTTGGCTTCCCAAAGTGTTAGGATTATAGGCATGAGCTACTGCCCTGGTGCCCTGCCCCAGTATTATTAATATAGTAATGTTAATCTTTGCTTCTAATTCACACATGAGTTGATTTGGGTTCATTTCCAGTATACATTTCAGCTCATCATTATACACTTTGGTCTCAGGTTGCTCATGTGGTTCATTTTCAAGATTAAAATTACCAGAATGGAACTTGTCAAGGTACTGTGCATTGATTAGCCATATCCTTCCCAAACACTTTGTTGGTATTTCAAGCTGTCTGTACTTCATTGGTTCCATGACAGAACTCATATTTGAAAATAACATGAATTTTTGACTTACAAAAAAGAATTTGAAAGGTAATCACAAGTCAAAACATATAGGATATACTTTCACAACAAAAATACAAAAAAGTGTGTCAAAGTGAAATGTCTTAGTACTTAAGAGGAAATCGGACATTTCATAGTTAATAACTTATATTATTATGGGATATCTTTAAAGATATGAATGTGGTTTTGATAGTTATCTGTACAAAGAATATGAATTAAAAGTTTTTTGAGAGAGGATCTGTCAATGGTGACTGATAACAGTGAGAGTGGTGATTTATATGCATTATATACTTTGTTGCTCAAATTGTTCCAGCTTTTGTCATTGGGGCTATTTCAGATCACCTCCAGTGTCTCTTGACTTACCCCCATTGTTTCGTTTTCTGAGAACTTTCTTTCTTTTCTGGAGCTACAAGATGCTCTAGGCTCATATTGTATTTTCTATGCCCTGGCCCTAGAATTAGCCATTTCTCCAAGAAGAATTTTTTATTAGGGAATGGTTTTATATACCAAAATCTTTCTGTTGAGTGTACTCATTTCTAGGCCCTCTCAGCAGAGTTAGCAACTATGTCTACTAACTATGTATAAACAAATTTATTTTATATATATGTATATATATATACACACACACACATATATTCCATCTTTATTTATTTTAAGCTAAACATAAGGTTATAATGATGTCTCTGACTCTAATACTGTACTGTGAGCATGGCTTATTATAGCCTTCTCCATTGCTTATCTGTAACCTCCTACTCCACTAAGGAACAGATATGTTATGCACATAAAATAGACTTTGACATTTTAAGGTATAAAATTCAGTGATCTTTTTTTAGTATAGTCACAAGGTTGTGCAACCATTACCATTGTCTAATTTCTGAACATTTTCATTATCTTTCAAAGAAATCGTTTACCTTTTAGTATTCATTCCCCAGTCCCCACTCTTCCAGCCCCTGGAAACAACTAACATACTTTCTGTCTCTCTGAATTTCCCTATTCTGGACATTTCATATAAAGGGAGTCTTACCGTATTGGGCCTTTTGTGTCTGGCTTCTTCCACTTCAAAATTTATCCACATTGTAGTATGTATCAGTACTTCATTCCTTGTTTTTTGCTGAATGGTATTTCATTGTATGAATATACCACCATTTATGTATCCATTTATCAGATTATAGATGGACATGAAGTGTTTCCAGTTTTGGGCTATTATATTATAGTGTTTCTATGAACTTCTGCTACACCTTTTTGTGTGGGCATGTGTTATCATTTCTCTGGGGTGTATATCTAGGAGTGGAATTGCTACATTGTGTGGTAATTTTTTGCTTAACTGTTTAAAACACTGCCAAACTGTTTTCCAAAATGGCTGTACAATTTTACATTCCACCAGGAATGTATTAAGGTTCCAGTTGTCCATATCCTTACCAAAAGTTATTATTTTTATGATTTTTATCATAACTATCCTAGTGAGGGGCCTATATAATAAGGAATCTGACTTAATTTTAAAAATATTTGACTGCCTTACTTCTCCTTGTTCCCCTTCTCCTCCCCCCCCACACACCTGGGTAAGTTGAGAAGAAAGTGTGGACACCTCCTCCTATGGAGCTAGCAAGAAATTCAAATCTTGCAAGTGCCTTCCTGCTTGAGAGAATCCTCACTCTGACCTCATTCTCTATGATAAAAACTCTTATCACTCTTCTTTTCTTGTTTTTTCTAGTGTGCTTAGGAGACTTGGCTTACTCTCCCCAGAAAAGCCACATTTATGTGAGTAGTAACCTTTTCATACTCTCTTTGTGTGTGTGTGAAGTGTTATCAGTCTGAAAACTGGAACTAAATTTTGGGTGGTGTCCTTTCTTCCTCTGCAGAGTGGCAAGAACAACTGGCACAGTGAACATAGTGCCCAGACACTGATACCTACAATGGGGGATGTCCTTTAATTGCTTTGGCTTGCTAATTGGTTCTCCTGCCTGATGGCAAGCATAGATGTTGAGCTTGTAGGCTAGTTTGTGCTTCAGGTGTGCTTTGCTGGGTTGCATTTATTCCTATAGAACCTCTGCTATAGATTTAGGCAAGTTGGAAGTTTAGATCATTTAACTGGACATTTAGGAATTAGAGTTTGAAGTTAGGGTCTTCATTTAAGTGGCTCAGGGATATGTGTCATGGTACAGACCTATCTGTATGTTTTAGAGTAAAGTTGTGACTTGATGCTAGGCCTCAGGATAATGACTGTGCTTATGAACAATTGGTTATGTGTCTCAGTCAGGCTTTGACTTGATATATGACTGTCCATTGGGTGGTCACTCTTCAAAGAACAGTCATTAGGGGAGGACAGAAAGAGAGAGAGAATAAAGGGAAAAGAATCAGCTGTTATAGGGCTTGGTGAGGTCTGTACTACTAAGAGCAGATGGCTAACCAGGACTCTTAATAGCTCCCTTGCTGCTATTGCTGCTGCTGCCACTGCTGCCTAAGCCTGACTTGCAGCAAAGATCCTAATCCTCAGGTTATGGGAAAAACATACATGGCATCCTTGTGGCGCAGAGAAAATGGGTAATTCAAGATTTAAATTTAAGGCTCAAAGTGATAAAAATTCTAGAAGTAAGTGTGGGAAAAACTCTTAACAACATTGGCCTGGGGAAAGATTTTATAAAGAACCCCCTGGAAATTGCAGCAATACAAAAAATAAAAGAATGAGGATATGATCAAACTAAAAAACTTCTGCACAGCTAAGGGTACAACTAAAACAAAGAGACAACCTTCAGAATAGGAGAAGATGTTTGCATGCTACAAATCTGACAAAGGGCTTATAACTAGACTTTACAGAGAACTCAAATTAATCAACAAAAAAAGAGCAAACAGTCCTATTTATAAGTAGGCAAGAGACATGAACAGAACTTTCTCTGAAGAAAACAGATTAATGGATAAGAAATACATGAAAAAATGCTCATCATCCCCAATGATGAGAGAACTGCAAGTCAAAACCACTCTGAGATACCACCTAACCCCAGTGAGATTAGCCCACATCACAAAGTCCCAAAGCTACAGTTGCTGTAGTAGATGTGGCGAGAAGGGAATACCACTTTCACTGTTGATGGTATTGAAAACTAACATGGCCTCTATGGAAAGCAGTGTGGAGAATACTCAAGAGCTAAAAGTAGACCTTTCATTTGATCCCACAATCCTATTACTAGGTATCTACCCAGAAGGAAAAAATCATTTTGCCATAAGAACATTTGCACTAGGATGTTCATAACACTCAATTCATAATCGCCAAGACATGGAATCAACCCAAGTGCCCATCAACCCATGAATAGATTAATAAATTATATGTATACCATGGAATACTATTCTGCCATAAAAAGATGGACATTTTACATCTTTTGTATTTATCTGGATGGAATTGAAGCACATTCTTCTTAGTAAAGTATCACAAGAATGGAAAAGCAAGTATCCAATGTATGCAATACTTATATGAAACCAATAGATAAACAACCGCACCCCCACATGAGGGAGAAAAACAATTAAATTCAAGTGGGGGATGGGGGAGCAAGGAGAGGGTAGGAGGGAGGGAGATTGGTGAAATCTTAGTGCAATTCCCAGGGGGCTCTTCATGAGTTTGTATTTTAAACTAAGAGTTATTACAAACAAGAGCCAAAAAGTTTTAAAAAGTAAGAAGTTCATACCTAATAAAGGAATATAAATGTCTTAACACAATAACTAAGAAAATGACATAAAGGCTATGTTGCCCAGTTTGATGGAAATATTTCTAATTGTATATGAAAACACCACACTGTACCCCATGATTGCATTAATGTACACAGTTATCATTTAATAAAAAAAGAAGTTCATAAAGTTTTTCATTATAGTGAGCTAAGGTTAATGTATCATTAAAGAAAGAATGTTTTAAAAATAAATTTAGTGCAGCCTAATTGTACAGGGTTTATAAAGTGTACAGTAATGTACAGTAATCTCTAAGTCTTAACATTTATTCACCATTTTCTGACTCACCCAGAGCAACTTCCTGTCCTTTAAGTTCTATTTGTGCTAAATACTCAATACAGGTATACCTTTTTATTTAATCTTTTGTACTATATTTTTACTGTACTTTTTCTCTAAGTAGATATGTTTAGATACACAAATACTTATCATTGTGTTTTAAATGTCTGTAGTATTCAGTGTAGTGACATGCTGTATAGATTTGTAGGTTAGGAGCAATAACCCATACCATAGATATAAGCCATCTAGGTTTGTTTAAGTGCACTATGATGTTTGTATAATGACAATGAAATTGCCTAATTTCTTGGACTGTATAGCCATTATTTTTTCATTTGTTTTCTGATTCTCTTCTCATTTTTTCTTTTCATATTTCTGTTGTTAAGCAATGCATGACTATTAAAAGGATGAAAAAACCTGGACACTAGAGAAACAAACAGAGATTCTCAATTTGGCCCAATTAGAATCTGAAATTAACTAAAAGATTTTACTAGGAAAGCAAAAAGATTAAAGGGTTCTAACCCTTTTCAGCAGTTTGCTAACTGCTGAAATGTAGCAGTTAGCAAACCCTCATGACTTTAATACTGGGACCCAAATTACTTAAATCTCAGAATTCCCACTAAATTTAAGCATGGTACCTCCTATAATCTTGGGGTAATTACTAAATTTAAAAAAGAGGTCAAACAACTATCCCTCACCTTGAATATCATAACTGTTGCCTTGCCTGAATTCCTTACATTTGTACCACTCATTGGCTTAAAATACCCCATAGTGGGTATGAGAACTCTGATAAAATGAGTGATAAAATTAATTAAGTCATTGGCACATACACATTTCCCCTAGTTAACATAGTTAATACAGCCCACTAAATTAGAATAGGGCCTACAAAAATTAATACTCTTGGTACAAGGCTTATTTGTTGAAAGGGTGATTATCCAACTATTTCTCCTTTAAGCAACCCAATTTGGCCTGTTCCTACACTTCAGATGCATGGCACCCATAGTGGTGGATTACCATAATGTTAATATTGTGGTCCCATGCTTTAAGGTTTCTATGTCTAATATTATCAACACCCACTCTGCAACTGGAAGTATTTTGCTATTGCAGATTTGGCTAATATGTTGTTCAATTCCTATTTCAACAGCCTTTCAGCCACAGTTTTCCCTCACCTCTGAAGAGACACAATACACATTTACCTGGCAATTTATGGGGTATCTCAACAGCCTTCCCATCATACACAGTCTTTTCAGACAAGAACTTAACTGCATTCAGCTTTTTCTAGGAGCACAGGTATGACGTGACATTTGATACATTCATTCAGGAAATACAAATATAGTAGAACCTCTGTAAAGTGACCACCCAAGGAATGGTAACAAATTGGTCAACATACAGAGATGGTCAATATGAGGAACTAGGCCTATTGCACTGGTACATACATGTGGTACATGTCTGGTCTATGAAAATTAGGTCAACTAAGGAAGTGGTCAGTGCAAGTAAGTGGTCAGCTATGGAAGTTATACTGTAGTCACAATGTTGCTCACAAAATGAGATGGGTCATTGTACCATACATAGTATAAGGACTTAACAACTCATTTAAATACTTAAAATTTAGTTGGTAAACTGAGAACCACTCTGACAATGTCAAGAAAGCAGCTGTTGACCCTGTTAGCACCCACAACTTTTCCTTTAGGCTCATTTGAATTCTGGAGGCAATATATTCCTCATTTATAAATTTTATTGAAGCCCATTTACACTGTTCCTTGCAAATTGGTCTATCTTAAATAGGGACCCCTCCAAGAAGACTCCAGAATCTGTCAGAATTGCAGTATGACAAACACTGTTATGGTCCCAGATGGTGCTTCACCATAGAGGTTTTAGTAACCTTTTCATTTCTTCTAGAGTTTCTGGACCACCCATGATTGCCCCAAATTGCCCATGGGGTTTTGGTGTAAGAAACTGCCTTTCTATGACTTGCTCTATACACTACTAGAGTAGAAATAGATGCTGTCACAACCATTGAGCCTGTGACCCTTTATATACAATTGTTTATTATGCCTGTGGGTCATGGAAGTCATATACTATAAGTTGTTAGCCAAGCTCCAAGATATCTGAAGTCAAACTGGGGCCTTCTGGAATCTATTACTTTTAGAAGGAGGGTGGCCTCCTCTCTTTAGTTTCTTGCCAAATATCATGGTGCTAGAGAAGGTCCTCTTTCTCTCAGCCCCTGTGTCTATGTGCAGAGCCCTTCAGATCAGCAGAGTGAAAAGCAATGGGAGTTTGTATACTTTATGGATGGCACCACAACCATTGTACACAATGGAATTTGTTGATGCTTGTCATTTCTTAACCAGGATGTTCCTGATAAGGACAGCATACAGGGATCAGTACAGTTGGCCAAACATTAGGCATTCACCTTAGTACTGCATGCCCTAGCTAAGATCAGCTCCATCTGCATTTTTGTAGACTGGTGGATCATTGCCTAACAGTTACCCCATTTGGGGAAAAGAACTCAGAATCCCTAAACTCACAGAAAGTCAAAATGTAAGTCAAGGTAACTCATATATCTACACATGGTAAAGTCACAAAATAAGGTCTCATCAAGAGAATCCTTATTCCCTTTAGTGTTTGATACTTCATTGGTCATGACCAAGGAACTCACTTCATTTCTTAGAATACACAATGCTTGGCATGCTGGACTTAAGAAAGTGTTTGAATGTTTGCCTTCTTTATTGACTTCACCCTGCAGGACTCATAGAATACCATAATGGCTTCATTAAACAAATTCAAATTTAATTAAATGAAGCATAGTGCATTTCAGCTGCTTTTTTTTTTTTTTGAGACAGAATCTCATTTTGTTGCCCTCACTTGACTGCCATGGTGTCATACCTCATAGCAACCCCAAACTCTTGGGCTGAACTGATCCTCTTGCCTCAGTCTCCTGAGTAGCTGGGACTACAAGTGTCTGCCACGATACCAGGCCATTTTTAGAGACAGGGTTTCACTCTTGTTCAGGCTGGTCTCAAACTTGTGAGCTCAAGCAATTAAGCTGCCTCTGCCTCCCAGAATGCTAGGATTATAGGCGTGAGCCATTCATGGCTCCCACCCTCCTCATTGCCTTTTATTGTGTTTTATTTCCTAGTTGCCTAGATAGAACCTTCAGTACATTGTTGAATTAAAGTGGAAAGAGTAGACATCCTCATCTTTTTCTTAATCTTAGTGGAAAAAGTTTTGATTTTTAGCCATTAAGTAGATCTATGGATTTTTTTTTTTGCAGTCTTTTTTTTTTTTTGCTGGGGCTGGGTTTGAACCTGCCACCTTCAGCATATGGGGCCAGCATCCTACTCCTTTGAGCCACAGGTGCTGCCCATCTATGGATTTTTTTATACATGCCTTTTTCAGAGGGGAGAACTTTCCTTCTCTTCCTAGTCTGTTGAACGTTTTTTCATGAAAAGGTGTTGGGTTATATCAAAACCTCTTTTTGTATCCATTGAGGTGGTCGTGTGGGTTTGGTCTTTGATTCTATTAGTATACATCGATTTTCATTAATTTGACTAGCTTTGTTTCTGGAATAAATCTCACTTAGTTGTGGTATATAATCCTTCTTATATGCATCTGTATTTGCTGGCATTTTGTTGATGATGTTTGTGTTTATATTCACAAGAGATATTGGTCTGTAAGTTTCTTTTCTTGTAACGTCTTTGTCTTGTTTTGGTATCAGAAAATACTGTTCTCACAGGCAAAGTTAGGAATTGTTCCTTTATATTTTACCTTTTCAAGGAGTTAGCATAGAACTTAGCAGTGAAGCTTCCTGGGCCTTGGCTTTTCACTGTAGGTAGTGTTTGATTACTCAATCAAGCAATTCACTTGATATAGGTCTATTCATATTGTCTATTTCTTCCTAAATCAGACTTAGTAGTTGATGGTTTTCTAGAAATTTGTCTTTTTCATTTAAATTATCAAATTTATTGCCATACAGTTGTTCATAGTATTTCTTCATTTTAATTCCATAAGTTGGCAGTAATGTTCCCTCTTTCATTTCTTATTCTCATAATTTGAGTCTTCTATTCTTTTTCTTGGTCAGTCTAGCTACAGGTTTGTCAATTTTGTTGATCTTTTCAAAGTACCAACTTTTTATTTTATTTTATTTTTTTATTGAATGGTAACTATGTACATTAATGCACTTCTGGGGTACAGTGTGGTGTTTTCACATAGAATTTGAAACATTTCCACCAAACTGGTTAACATAGCCTTCATGTCAATTTCTTAGTTATTGTGTTAAAATGTTCATATTATACTCTTGGAAAGATTCACTTGTGCCCTTGTAAGATAAACCTCAGAAGTGATCCCTCCAATCCCCCTCCCTCCACCCATTCTCCCTGCCCCTCACCCTCCCTCCTCCCTGTATTCTTAGGCTGTTATTAGGTTATAGCTTTCATATAAAAGGTATAAATTAGTTTCATAATAGGGGTGTGTACATTGGATACTTTTTCTTCCACTCTTGTGACACTTCGCTAAGAAGAACATTTTCCAGTTCCATCCATGTGAACATGAAGGATGCAAAGTCTCCATCTTTCTTTATGGCTGCATAGTATTCCATGTTGTACATACACCACAGTTTGTTGATCCATTCATGGATCAATGGGACTTGGGCTTCTCCCATGACCTGGCAATTATGAATTGGGCTGCAATAAACATTCTGATACAAATATCCTTATTGTAATGCGATTTTTGGTCGTCTAGGAATATACCTAATAAAGGAATTGCAGGGTCAAACGGCAGGTCTATATTTAGTTCTCTAAGTGTTCTCCAGATGTCTTTCCAAAAGGAACGTATTAATTTACATTCCCACCAGCAGTGTAGGAGTGTTCCCTTTTCTCCACATCCATGCCAGCATCTCTGGTTTTGGGATTTTGTGATATGGGCTAATCTTACTGGAGTTAGGTGATATCTCAAAGTATTTTTGATTTGCATTTCTCTGATGATTAAGGATGGAGAGCATTTTTTCATATATTTGTAGGCCGTGCACCAATCTTCTTTAGAGAAATTTATCTTCAAGTCCCTTGCCCACCCTGAGATGGGATCACTCGTTCTCTTCTTGGTAATATGTTTAAGTTCTCTATGGATTCTGGTTATTAAACCTTTGTCAGAGACATAACCTGTGAAAATCTTCTCTCATTCTGAGGGCTGTCTGCTTGCCTTACTTACTGTGTTCTTGGTGCAGAAGCTCTTTAGTTTGATCAGGTCCCAATAGTGTATTTTTGATATTGCTTCAATTTCCCGGGATGTCCTCCTCATAAAATGTTCGCCCAGGCCAATATCTTCAAGTGTTTTCCCTATACTTTCTTCTAGTATTTTTATGGTTTCATGTCTTTAGTTTAAATCTTTAATCCAGTGAGAGTCTATCTTAGTTAATGGTGAAAGGTGTGGGTCTAGTTTCAGTCTTCTACAGGTCCCCAGCCAGTTCGCCCAGGACCATTTGTTAAATAGGAAATCTTTTCCCCACTCAATGTTTTTAATTGGCCTGTCTAAGATCAGGTAGCGGTAAGTAGCTGAATTCAACTGTTGGCTGTCTATAATGTTCCATACATCTACCTCTCTATTTTTGTGCCAGTACCATGCTGTTTTTATCACTATGGATTTATAGTATAATCTGAAGTCTGGTAGGGTGATTCCTCCTCCTTTGTTTTTGTTCCTGAGTAATGTCTTGGCTACTCGAGATTTTTTCTGATTCCATATAAAATGAAGTATTATTTTTTCAAGATCTTTAAAATATGTCAGTGGAGCTTTAATGGGGATTGCATTAAAATTATATATTTCTTTTGGTAGTATGGACATTTTAACAATGTTGATTCTTCCCAGCCATGAGCATGGGATGTTTTTCCATTTGTTAACATTTTCAGCTATTTCTTTTCTTAGAGTTTCATAGTTCTCTTTATAGAGGTTTTTCACGTCCTTTGTTAGGTAAACTCCCAAATATTTCATCTTCTTTGTCACTACTTTGACAATAATAGAGTCCTTGACTGTTTTCTCAGCTTGGCTGCTGTTGGTATATATAAAGGCTACAGATTTATGAGTGTTGGTTTGGTAACCTGAGACACTGGTATATTCCTCGATCACATGTAGGATTTTTGTAGTTGAATCACTGGTGTTTTCCAGAGATGCAATCATATTATCTGCAGAAAGTGAAAGTTTAATCTCTTCTGACCCTATATGGATGCCCTTAATCGCCTTTTCTTCCCTAATTGCTATGGCTAAAATTTCCATTATGATGTTAAAGAGCCGTGGCGACAATGGGAACCCGTACCTGGTTCCTGATCTGAGTGGAAATGATTTCAGTTTAACTCCATTCAATACCATATTGGCTGTAGGTTTGCTGTAGATGGCCTCTATCAGTTTAAGGGAGCTTTCACTTTTTAATGTTTAGCATTGTTGCATATTGATTGTTCTGTTCTATTTATAGAACACTTTTAAGTATTTTTTGTAGGTCAAGTCTAGCAGCAGGTAATTCTCTTAGTGTTTCCTTATCTGAGAAAGACTTTATTTCTCCTTTATGAAAGTTAGTTTTGCAGGATACAAAATTCTTGGTTGGCAGTTATTCAGAATAATACTGAAGATTATTATTCAGTATAATACTAAAAGTGAAACCCCCAACCCTCTCTGGCTTGAAAGGTTTTTGTCTGAGAAGTCTGTCATTAGTCTGATGGGTTTTCCTTTGTAAGTTTATGCTTTTATCTTGCAACTTATAAAATGTTTTTCTTCACTTTGGCTTTGACCATACTGATGACCATGTGTCTTCGTGATGTGCTTTTGGCCTTGAATCTTTCTGGTGCTCTCTGATCTTGTATCTGGATTTCTAAATCTCTAGCAACACCAGAGAAGTTTTCTTTCAATATTCCTTCAAATAGGTTTTTTTATGATTTGCTTATTGTTCTTCTTCCTGGGGAACACGTATGATTTTTATATGTGTTTGTTTTTCAAATTTCTCAGAAAGATTATGGATTCTTCTTTATTCTTTTTTTATTCACTGTTGACCTACTGGGCTATTCAAAAGACTTGTCTCTGAAATTATTTCCTCTGTTTACTCTAATCTGTTGTTAAAACTTTCCACTGTATGGTGACATGCTTAAATGACTTTCATTTCCAGAAGTTCTATTATATTTTTTTCTTATTTTGTCTGTCTCTTCAGTGATTTTTTTAAATTCACATCTTGAATTATTGCTTTTGGTTTCCTTGTACTGATTTTCAACTTTCTCATCCATCCCATTGATCTTACTTGAGATCCATACTTTAAATTCCATATGTGACATTTCAACAATTTCATTTTGATTAGAGTCCATTGCTAGAGAGCTAGTGTGGCCCCTGGAACCTATTTTTCCATGTTGCCTGAGTTCTTATGCTAGTCTTTTCTAATATTAAACTTCTCTGAGCTCAACACAGATAACTCTGTGGTATACTCTGTCTCCTCTGCTGAGAACTCATTGCTTAGTAAAGAAAAGGAGAGGTCCTCAGATGGCATGCTTGAATCCTACTCTGGAAGATGACTAGATAGGAAAGAGGCAGGTATACTGTGCATCTTTAACATTAAAGCTCTCCTTCCTCTCCTCATTTCCCTGTGGTTGTCAGGGACAAGCAAGGCACAGTAGGCATATATGTGGTGGGAAGTTGTTGCACATCAGCCAGGGCATTCACTATTCCCAGGTTCTTCAGCAGCAATAGCAGCAGTATGAGAGTTCACCTTTCACAGGTCCGTTGGTGACAATGCTATCCAGGTGGCAGTGGGGGGAACTGGGGACTGTAGGCTCATACTCCACTTGGGTCTTGCAGCAGCTGAGAATAGGCAGGACTAAAGCCAGAAAAGTGATCTGCAAGATGGAGTCTAAGAAGCTAAGCTGCTCAGTACAGCTGACCTAGTCTGCTTAGCTCACATCCCCCTACCCACCCCTGTGATTATCTGGTTAAGGTTTCACTATGATTGTGAGGATACTTATCTCAGGAGACTTGAGGAAAAGTCACACATAGACAATAGGTGTTGTGATACTGAAAGAATAAAGGTTACTTTAATGATATGATGTTTTCTCTGAGGATTCTCTTAGATATTTTGTTAAAATGAAAATCACTTTTCCGTTATTTAAACATTGTTAGAATGGAGACTACTTTGATGTATTTCCTATCCAAAAAAGTTAAAATTTTCTAGGTTGGTTTCCTTATATTTCATTATAAAAGTTATTAGAATTGTAACTGAGGCAGAATAGTCCTAGAGAGTCTAGTCTCACTGTTCTCTAGAATAGCTAGCCTTCTGACAAAGTTTGATAGGCCTATCCCTGTCTCTGCATATTGGCTAACAGTGACAGGCTGCTAGACCCTCTTTGTCTAGTAACAGGGCCACCCAGGTGGCAGTACTAGGCAGGGGTTCATGGCCATCTACTCTGCCCAGATTCCCTGGCAGCAGTGGGGCACGTGGCACCTGCTTACAAGTCACATAAGAGTTTGTTCTTGGCCTCCCTGCTCCCTGCCTGCCCACCAGGAGTGATGATAAGGAGGTAGTAATAGATCTGACTCTCGGGTAGGCACAACAGTCTAGAGCTGGGACCTCAAAATGACACTAGCTGCAGAGCCCAGATTTCAAAAACCAGCAATACCCCCCAGTTCTCTGGACCTGTGCTGCTGCATAGTCTTCTGTTAGCTCTCTGTATCAGATTGGAGGCATGCTGCGGTGAGGGGAACCCCCCTGCAGCTCCTACTGCGGTGTTCTCAGGGGAAATGTGGAGCCCCTCTCTTCTTTTCTCCTTTCTCATGGGTGGGCATCTTCCCTAGTACCTCTGACCCTGCCTGCTGAGGAGCCATCCCCTTCCCTCCCCTTCTCTTTGGGTTCCTCCTATCACCTCTCTGTTTATTCCTAATGCTCTTTCCTAAGTGATCAGTGGGAAGTGCATATCTACTCCCTGCTTTCAACCTGTCAGGCTGCTTCTAGTCTGCCATCTTGGACCCTCTCTAGGAAATGTTTTTTGGAAGGGAATCAAGGGTGAGATAGATGTTTTAGGCAGCAGGCCACAGGCCAGTCCTTTGAGGTGGGTGGTGCAATTCAAAAGAAGAGTGATTCTTTGACAGGTCTAGAAACATCATTAATGACAACCAATTATTAGAAGGAAGCAAGATCACAGTTTCTAAAGGGACCAGAAGAAAAGATATAGAAGAGAAGCTAAAATAAAATTCCACGAAACCAGAAAGGGCACATTATGTTGACTAAGGAAAATTTACTGACTCTAAGAACGATCAGTTTGCCCAAATAACAGTCCAGGATATACTTTGCCGAACAATAACCTGTCAAAAAAGATCTTCAACGTGTGATGTTTTCTGTGACGGCCACAGTGCGTTCCCTCTGTGCACTGCCATCATTCTGCAGCGGTGTTTTTCCTGTTAATGTTTGACAATATGGTTTGTTACATAAGGCCTTTTTAGTAGCTTCTCTCTCCCAACATTCCTCTCCCATTTCTGCTGTTAGCTTCAGCTAATCATGAAACATAAAAAGGTATCCAGAAAAAGGCAAGTACAATATCACATATTAATTGCACACAGCAGGTTTATGACGCAATTCTCATTTGCACAAAAGAACTTAGGGAAAAAGCAGGAAATAAAAGAGCAAATTAGATGAGCAATTTTCTCCAGTCTAGTCTTATAATGGGGACTGATTCATTAAATATTTCTAAGTGTGGCAGAATCATCTAACCCAACAGAACTTCCTAGATGCTCTTCCTGACATGTAAATCAGCAATGGGCAAGAGACAACGACAGTGGAGCTGATATTTACTACCACGGGAGGTGGCCCAAGCTGGGTTGATTCCCTTCCAAGTGACGATCCCTGCCAAATGCTTAGACACCTGCTGCAGTTATCAGCACACATATTCCCTTAGACAACCGAGAATCAACTCATCGAATACACGAATAAGTAAAATAAAGTGCCAAATATATCCTCAGCAGAGGCTGATAAAATAAAACATTTATTTATTTTTTATTAAGTCTTTCATACATAGATCATAAACACATTTATGCCATTATAGGATTCAATGTGATGATTATTTGTACAAATTGGAATGTTTACATCCTATTAAACAACATAGCCTTCACCACTTATACCTTATTACAGGATTAAGACATTTATGCTCTACACCTAATAGATCCAACTTGTACTTGCAATATGCTCCATAGGTGTGGTCCCCCAGCAACCCTCCCTCTATCGACCCACCCCCTTCCTTCCCCTCTCCCTCCCCTTCCCTCCTTCATCCTAGGAAAATAAAACATTTAAATAAATTTAACTGAATACTTCAAATGGCACACACGACAGTGAAGAGAACACACACTAGTTAGATCCTTAGAGAGGAAAACATTATTAGCCATTTTTTCAATAATCCTAAAAAGCCAAACGTCGTATATGTAACCACACCCTCGTCCACAAATAATGTGACTTCCTACCCCTGGGGTGAAGAAAAATGAAATAAAATAGAGCAATAGCAATCACAAAGCTTAGAATTACTCAGTAGAAGCGATTTGGAATAAAGAACACTGCCCCCCCCCTTATTTATGTGAGTCAAGATCGAAGCTTTTCTTCACTTACCTGTTAGTTATTTTCCCTCCAGCACTTAACTCCTGCATGAAAGTCCCCGACTTAAGAGGCAGGGCTCAGCTAATGAGGTGTGTCTACACAATTGGAAGCCCATTTCTAAATGAAAATTGCCCTGTGCTGAGCACAATCCCTTCAGGTTGGAGAGAGCATTTATAAATCAGCAGGGGTGGTAGCCTGTGCCTTCTCTTTCAGAAGGGAACTGTAGGGTTACCACAGCTGGGAGCGAGAGAGGCTGACCTAGAGCTATGGACTAACGTGATAATTCTCCACCAAATTAGTCATATTTCTCCAGGTTACCTTCGTAGATAGTGAGTAAAGGCAGATATAATCCCTCTCCTAATTGTAAACCAGCACCAGCCTAATTACATCCCCATTTACCCCAGATACTCTAAAATCATAGGCTTTCTGTTTGCTAATTCCTCTTATTCATGGTTTTATGACTCTGGAGGAGGCTTTGGGGAGTAGGAATGGAAAAACAGTACAGTGAGTTAGTTCCACATAGGCATTAACTATGAAAAAGTAATGGCACGGAGGAGAAAGGGGATGGAAATGGAAAAGGCATGAAGTTCGTTTAGACTGATTTCAGTCAGTGTGGATGAGTATTTGAGGCTTTGCCTAGTGAAGCACAGAGGTCAGGGCCGCAGGTGAAAGAGCACTCGGCTGTTTTATAGCCATCCAGCCTGTATTCCTTGTCTATTAATATTAAACAGTCATTCTGCAGTAAACTCCACTGCCTTTGTCTTACAATGTGTCTTGCCTTTAACCTATTTGATCGTTAATATCTGTACAGTTTTTCTGCATTTTTATGTCGACCTATTAACACTATCCTGGGGACAGACCCATGCACTGAAGCTTATGGGGTAACGCTGAAGATCATGAGATGTTAGAAGCTGACAAGTAGGACAAAGGAGGAAGGTTGCAGTGGCAAACGAGTTCATCCAGTCTTTCCAGATAATACCTTCATGTTCTCTTCTCCCATCTTCATCCCAGATGATGTGTGTGGTTCTGGTCTGTGTGAGGGAA
The DNA here is from genome assembly GCA_963574575.1 of Galagoides demidoff. Lineage (NCBI taxonomy): Eukaryota > Metazoa > Chordata > Mammalia > Primates > Galagidae > Galagoides > Galagoides demidoff. Next base: position 55,383 of record CAUYQV010110641.1, read on the forward strand.
ATGATAATTTGGAAGATTATATGATGAAATGTTAGACGATACTGTGTGTGCGTGTGTTGCATATGTGTGCGTGTGTGCGTGTGCATGTGTGTGAGAAGGAAAGGGGAGAGAGAGATATCAAGCTACAAAATTCTTAATTAAGAACACCCTTAAAACAGGCTTAAAATCCCTTATTCTTCTGTGGCTTTTTGGTATAAGTAAAGAATAAATATCCCTAAAGTTACTACCAGGATCACACAAACTTGGTTGCTTCAGTGTCCCCAGGTCACAACTGAAAAAGAAGTCATGACACTGATGTTTGGTGTCGGTATCACAGAAGGTCAGGCATTATTTTAGTCTCCAGTTGGGGAAATGTTCATTGCTGGTTTACCAGATCAGTGCCAGTTCACAAGAGAGAGGAGGAGCAGGAGTTAAGGTTGAACAGGTGTTAAGTAAGATGTGCTCTGAAATAGAACTCTAGGTCCTTTCTGGAAATGTGGGCATTTAAGTGGAGACACAACACAACAAAGCCAAGTGGGCCCAGGATTTGATGCTTTACCATTTCAAATCAAGGAATTCAGTGGTCATCCCCTCCACGTGATAATGAGGCCTACAGTGATATAAAAGCTAGCACAGTCTCACCTTACAACATTGTTAGAAAGCTAAGAACAAGGATGCTGTTTCACTCATTTTTTTTTTGTGCCTCCCGACAGCCTAGAAGAATTTCTTGCATGCATGAAGTAATTAAAACGAATTGCTTGAATGGGTAATAGAGAGCAAATTGAATAATTTCCCAGGAAAATTCTTGCTTTCAAGCAGACAGGTTGTGCTTTGCTTTTTGTTTCTTAGTGCTTTCCTACTCAGGTCAGGAAACATCGGGAAATGGAATTTCTATTTGAGAGTTGTTTGGTAAATATGGAATCAGAGAAATAGAAATTTCAAAAGATGATATTTTCACCCAGCTATAAACCCAGTGAGTCATTCTTCTCCACTGAAAGGTTATGGTTGCCAATTAAAGCCCACATTTGTGTTTCCTAATCCAGTTATCCTCTTTCTTTTGAATGCTGCTTTTCCCCTGGAAGCACATTCATTCTTACTCTACTTTTTATTTTTACGGATTCCATAAAAGCTCTGATGTTTGTATGTATGATCATCATGTTCTGCATTTTTATTTGATCTTTATTATTTTTTTTCCTGCCAATCTGTAATTCTCCCAACTAACCTACTAATTGTAATATCTAGCTTAGGACTTTTCCTGCCTTACCTGTGCTGCTGATGTGCTATTGGATTTCAACGTATCATTCGATTTAATACATGATCACAGATAAAGCAGTTTGTGATCACTTATAAGATAAACACTTATAAGATAAAATCTTGGTTTCATCATCTGGTATCCAGGACCACACCGCTGGGCCTGCAGAGAGTGGTCACGTGCATGGGCTCTGAAGCCAGAATGCTGGGACTTTTTCATGCCCTGACATTCACTAGCCACATGAGCATGAGTAACAACTTACTCAACACCTTTCTGACTGTCTCCTCATCTATGAAATAATGATGCTAATAATTGTTTCTACTTTTTAAGGTTTTAGTGAGAATTAAATATGTTTTAGTTTCTTAGAACAAGCTGTGGTGTGTTAGTCCACTTTCCACTGCTATAAAAGAATGCCTGGGGCTGGGTAATTTATAAAGAAAAGAGGCTTATGTGGCTCATAGTTCAACAGACTGTACACGGAGCACAGCGCTGACACCTGCTTCTGATGAGGGCTTCAGGGAGCTTCCAATAAAGTGGAAGGCAAAGGGGGAGCAGGTGTGTCACACGGCAAGCACAGGAACAAGAGAGGGAAGAGGTGGTGTCACGCTCCTTGAAATAACCAGTTCTTGAGTGAACTAATAAGCAAGAACTCACTCGTTATCACAGAGAGGGCACCAAGCCATTCACGAGGGATCCACCTCCCTTACTCAAACATGGGGATGAAATTGCAACATGAACTTGGCCAGACATCTAAACCAGATCACCTGGCAAACAAACAAACAAAAGCCAGTGTGTTTGCTGTTATTACACACTGCTTTCTCAGCTGTCAAAACCTTCATAATTACCTCTTTTAGTCACCCAGAGGTTCATGGACATCTTATATTTTATGGTAAGACGGTGGTCTTCTTTGCCACCTCCTTCTGTTAACCTTGGAGATGTGGATGAGCAATAATACTTCCTCACATTCATTCATTCATTCACTGAGCAAATATTCGTTGAGTGTCTACTCTGTGACATTGGGTATATAAAAATAAATGAGGCAGAAATGAGGCAATAAGGCATCTGGAAAGATGAAGCTCTCACAGAAGAGAGAAGTATAGACAATTATAATAATAAAGAAATAAGATAGTTAAAAATTGCGATACAGGATCTGTGAAGAAAATAAAAGGGGTGTTATAAAAGAAAATTGCAGGAGGAACATCATTTATGAATAATCCTGACACATCACGAGCTGGGGAAGAGAATTTCATGCTAATGAGATTACCGAAAAGGTCAAGAAAGAGGCAAAAAGGGCTTGCAGGGAACAGAATGAAGCCCTGTGGCTGACATGAGAATCCAGATCTGCTTATGTGAGGCCCTAGAGACCATGGTTCAGATGTGGATTTTACTCTAACAAATGTGAATTCATTAAAACTGGGTATTCATAAACAATAGAGTGAAACTCAGTCCTTGTCTCTCACCCTATTAAAAAATCAATCAACTGAAAATGGATTAAGGACTAAATAAAAACTCCAAACTATAAAACTAGTAGAAGAAAGCGTTAGGGAAACGCTTTAGGACTTGGATTTGGGCAAAGGTTTTGTGGAGAAGATGTCAAAAGCACCGGCAACAAGAGCAAAATTAAACAAATGGGATTACATCAAACTAAAAAAATGTCTATGTGGCAAAGGAAACAGTCAACAGAATGAAGAGAAAATCAGCAGAATGAGAGAAAATATTTACAAGCTATTAATCTGACAAGGGATTCATATTCAGCAAAAAAAAAGTCTCATTTAAAAATGGGCTAATGAGCTGCATAGACATCTCTCATAAAAAACATATCAGTAAGCAAAAAATATATGAAAAAAATGTTTAGCATCACTAATCATCAGGGAAATGCAAATAAAAACCAACAATGAGCTATCGTCTGCCCCTACTTAGAATGGCCATGATCAAAAAGACAAAAAATAACAAATACTGGCGAGGATGCAGACAAAAGGGAACTCTTACACACTGTTGCTGGGAATGGAAATTAGTAAAGCCATTGCAGAAAATAGTACAGAGGTTCCTCAAAAAAAGTAAAAATAGAGCTACCGTCTTATCCAACAATTCCATCACTAAGACTATAACCAAAGGGAAGGGAATCACTGTGTCAAAAATGTATCTGCACCCCCCCCCATGTGTATGGCTTCACAACAGCCTAGATCTGGCATAACCTAAGTGCCCATCAATAGATGAATGGGTAAAGAAACTGTGGTAGATGTCCACAGTGGAAGGCTATTCAACCAACCATAAAAAACAATGAAATCTTGACATTCACAGCAACATAGGTGAGTTTGGAGACACTTTAAGTGAAATAAGCCAGGGACAAGAAGACACATACTCTCATTTATATGAAAAGTTTAAAAAAGTTGATCTTGTGGAAGTGGAAAGTAGACTAGTGGGTTACCAGAGGTTGGAGCTGGGGGCACAAAACCAGAGGTTGATTAATGGATACAAAATTGCAGCTAGATAGGAGAATTAAGTTCTAGTGTTCCACGACACTATAGGGTGACTATAATTAATGACAATTTCCTGAATATTTTCAATTAGCTAGAAGAGTGAATTTTGAACGTTCCCAACAGAGATATGATAAATGTTTAAGGTGATGGATATGTTAATTACGCTAATTTGATCATTACCCATTATATGCATGTATCAAAATATCACAGTGTATCCCATAAATATGAACAATTACTATGTGTCAACTAAAAATAATAATGAAGGCAAAAAAATTATCCAAAAAAACCTAGGAATCCACTGAAGGGTTCTAAATGCGGTCTCTAGGCTGAGAGGAGAAGAGATTTTAGGGAAGAAAAATGAAAGTAGCATCAGGAGGCTACTGTCATTGTCAAAGCTATGTAGATGATGAGAAGAAGATGATTTAAGATGTATTCTAGAGGTAAAGCAGATGGCACAGCTTCTAAGGAAACGAGTTAGCACCATGACACTGGGAAGCTGTTTCCCCATGAGCCAGGAAGTGGGGCAGGTAGATGAGACCTTCGTGGTGGGGAGTCTTCAAACCAATCTGCATATTTAAATTATAAAGTAAATGAATTAGGAGAATAAAAATAAGTTCCTGCTTCTAAATTTACTTACAAATGATTGTACATGATCAAAAAAAACTTTTTAAACAAGATTATACTCAGGCTAATGTTTTTTTCAGCATTAAAATCCACACCTTTAAAACTTATTAATAATTATGGAGACCTTATTGTAAACTAAATACTTTTGTCTTTTTTTTTTTTTTTTTGCGGTTTTTGGCCAGTGCCTGGTTTGAACCCACCACCTCCAGTATATGGGGCAGGCACCCTATTCCTTTGAGCCACAGGCACCACCCACCCTTTGTCTATTTTTTTATTTGATTAACACAGCTGTCCTATAGGCATTTAGTATAATTGTGCTCAATTATATATATATATATATATAAATTTTTTTTTAGACAGGTTTTGCTCTGTCACACAAGCTAGTGTGCAGTGGTATCATCATAGCTCACTGCAGCCTTGAACTCCTGGGCTCAAGTAAGCCTCTGCCTCACACTCTTGAGTAGCTGGGACTCCACAAGTGCACACCACCATGCTTGGCTAATAATTTTTTTTTTTTAAAGAGAGATAGGATCTTACTATATTGTCCTAACTGATCTTGAACTCCTGGCCTCAAGTGATCCTCCCACCTTGGCCTCCCAAAGTGGTGGGATTACAGGGGCGAGCAAGCTACCATGTTCATCCTAGATGTAGCAAAATTAAGAGTAACTTTTCCAAGGTGATGGAGCAGGAGAATATACAGCCGGGTTGAACCCAGGTCACTCAGGCAAGAGCCTGAGTTCTTAACCTCTGAATAGAACACTGCTCTGTTTTATACCATCAATGGCCTCTCTCTCTCTCTCACTCTGTCTCTCATTCACACACACACACAAGCAACTCATACATCCACCTCTCCTCAAAATCTTCATTTAGGAAGATTGTTACTCGCAAGTCTTTCCAAACCCACTGATGCTCATTCTGATGAATTACATCTTTCATTTCAACAGAAGAACCACTAATTGTGAGCATGAGGCTTAAACAAGGCAATAGATACTTCCTGAGACAGAGCAGCCTTACTCCTGCCTCTGCTAGCACATCATAGCCAGCCCTGTGGATAAATGTAGCCTTTGCCAGGAAGGGATAAATGATAGATGATTTGGAAGAAATAAATGACAGGAGTGTTAAAATGTTTTAGGGCAAGGGACATTCAAATAAATGCTATTGGATGATTTATTTTCTGAAAGGTGTTACATTCACTGCTGAAACACACCTACGTGTCAGCTAGAAATGTGGTCGTAAAAAATCTATGCGTATAAAAAATTTACACTGTAGCAAGCTGACCTCAACCTTTCATTTACTAAAGCCGCCCGCCACCTTAGCTCCAAGCACACATTCCCAACTTCCTCCTGGACTTCAACACCTAGATGTCCCACAGCTACCTCAAGGAAATTGTATTCAAAATTCAGCTCATTACCTTCTCTCCAAACATTTAGTATTTGAAATCTCGGTTAATGCACGACTCCAGCAGGTGCCAATGCTATAAACTTCAAAGTTTTCATAATAGCCTCTCTTACCGTGCCTCCCTGCAATTCCCTGCCCATGCACTAGGAATACAGAAAATTCTTCTCCCTAATTATCTTACCTGCCCCTCTTTACCATCCACATGTAGCTTGTGTAGTTCAAGTCTTCAACATGACTCAAGCCCAATACCTTAGACTAGGTTTTCTAAAAAATTCAGAGCTTACGGCAAAGCATCAGTGCCAACACCTTATTAAGCAGAGAGTGAAGGGTAAGGAAAAGTGAGGCAAGCAGGCAGGGAAAGTGAAAATGGTTTGTTACTGAGCTGGCCACAACTTCTCAAGGGAGCCTGGACAATGCCTCGGTTCCACAGGGCAGAGTGAAAACACTGCTAGGAAAAGGTATGGAAGACGGAGAGTGAGCACACTACCTGCCAATCCGGTCTGCTTTCTCTCCTGGGTCAGAGTCCACACCTTGGGGTTTTGTTTATCCCACACTTTTATCTTGGTGACTGGGTCTGCCTGGACAGTCACTGGGGAAGAGGGAGTTTCCTGGTGTTCCTCTGTTGAAGTGCAGTGAGAGAGATGAGGGTTTCCTAGTAAGGTGTAAACAATTGATAATACTAGGAGATGGGTGATTGAGGCTGCAGCCTGGCATGGTGTGAGCAGTGACTGGGAGAAATTGGGACAGAAAGCAAGGCTGAGTTTGGGGTGGGCGGGAAGCGGGTCAGGCTTATAGGAGAGGATGCATAAACTGAGTCTGGCAAGGTGACTCAGTGCAACTCAGTTCTGCTCACATTCTCTAATAATATATGGACCACATATGTGAAAAAGATACTCCCACTTCTTCCCCAGAAGAGAGGTAAAAATCCAGTCTTCCAAGATTGTGCCGATTACCATCTATTAACTGTTATAGAGGTTAGCAACTAAAACTACATTGCTTTAGCTGATTCTATAACTATATTAACATACATCATCTTTCTCATCCCCTACCCTTTCGAGAGTTTCCTCGCCCTTAACCACCATTGTAACCTATTTGGATTTTTTGCCTAATGTGAATGAGTGACCCAGAACTTCATCATTCCAGGAGGGTCTGAGATGTTAATTTTCTATTCACATCAGGGTGTGATTGTTACAATTACCTATCTACACACATCATGGTGTGCAGAATCATCAAAGGAAGACCCACTGAATCCCTTTGGTTCTCAACAACCGCTTCCTACCCCCCCCCCCCCGTTGTGCACTAGAAGCCCTGGCTTCTAATAGTAGACAGAATCAAATTACCTTAGATGGTAGACTAACTTCTTTTTGCCTGCAAATCTACTGGCATGGAAATCCCAAAGGTAGATGTCTAGTTCCAACCCAGCAAAGCCGAAATGTTCTAGGATGGAAGGCAATTGGAAGAATGAAAGTGTAGTGAAAATGGACAAATCCTACTTCTATCCCTTCATTCTTCATCTTAAATATTCTTGCTGTCAGGGACACAGTTCCATATCCTGGTTGTAGGTGCGGCATGCACACGTCACTAACCTCTCAAAAGTTGCCCTTGAGCTGGTGCCTTAACTGGGCCTATTCCACATCTTGTCAAGCTGTCTACTTATGAGTTAGGAGATGAAGCCCATGAGTATTAGCCCAGTGTTGTACCTCTTTTACCAAATAATAGTCTTTTGGCCCAAGGCAATGCTGTATGTGATACCAAGCTTTTACAGAAAGGTTGGAATGTAATACTGCCAAGGGGCACATCAGGCAGAGAAAAACAAACCTATTCATTTTCTATTGACGTTATGACAAATTGCCACAATTTAGTGGCTTAAAACAACACACATTGTCTTACAGTTCAATATGGATCTGAGGGGGCTAACATCAAGGTACCAGCAGAGTACATTTTATTCTGAATTCTACCTGTGTCCTTGGCTTTCCCAGCTTCTAGAGGGGGGACAGGTTCTTTGGCCCTTTTCTCCATCTTCGAAGCCACCGATGTTGAGCTGAGTTCTTCTCACACTGCCATCTCTCCAGTTCTCTCATTTAATACTCTCTTCCACTTTTAAGGACCCTAATAATTAACACTGGGCCACCTGGAAAATCCAAGCTACACTTTCTATCTTAAAATCAGCTGATTAGCAAGTTTAATCTACCTGCAACTTTGATCCCTCTTCATCTTTTAACCTAACATGTTCACGGGTTTTGGGTATTGGGACATAGATATGTTTGGCAGAGAGGTGAGCACTGTTTTGCCTGCCACATCCACATCCAGGATAATGTATTTGATTGAGCCACATGTAGGAAAAAAAATAGTCAAATATTAACCAGTGGTCACTGGACTCAGTCCACCTTTTCTCCAGACAAAGCAGACAACCAAGCGAACTAGTCATTATTCTGCCCACTGTGAAGATCTCCTGTCAGTACATTCTTTCAGGAATACTCCTAAGCAGTGCTCTTGGGGAAGAGCAGTCCACTTCCAGAGAGTACCAATATAATTTGCCAATCCATCTGTGAAACATGACAAAATCATCATTTCCTACTCATTAATTAGACATAATGATGTTCCATGAAGTCATAGGTATAAATTGATAGACAGGCAGTGGTACGTGGCAAGTTACCTGGAAGTCTGAGCCCCATATATCTCACTAGTGCCTTTGGTGTGCTCAGGTCCAGTCCTAAAGGTGCAGTTTCCATCCCACAGTGATTTTCTAGGAAAAGTATATGGCCTTGCTGCAGAACCCTAAAAGTCTGCACTGGGACTCTCCTCCTGAGGCATCCTTCTTCACCACGATGGTTACCACCACCATTATTGGGTCCCATGGTCCAAATAGCAAGGTAACTGTACTGCAGCCTGCACTGATGACAAAGGTCATTTCTTTCTTGTGCCCAATTATAAACTGACAGTTTTCCATATCACCCTACTAAATGGGTAGCATATGCTGCCATCCAAATCCAAAAACATCTACCAAGTACTGGGCCTCTTTATTAGTCTTAAGATGTACAGGTGCATTCATGGTGACCCACTTGCTAATTGTGGGTAGACTAAATATAGAAGAGGCCGTTGAGAAGCTCTTGTGTGCATTAATGTACACAGTTACCATTCAATAAAAAAAAAAAAAAATATATATATATATATATATAAAAGAAATCCTACAACTGAAACCAAAAAAAAAAAAAAAAAAAAGGAGAAGCTCTTGTAATACTGGGTACAAACTAAGTCCCTGGAGCACCACTAGATTTCGTGCCATTCATCCTCTTTCCCACATCTACTTCCTATCCCCTATACATTCCTATTTATTCAACATCCTCACCAATTCCTCTTTTTTATTAATCTTTTTTTAAATTTCAAAATATTAAGGGGGTAAAAATGTTTTAGGTTACACGGATTCGTTTTGTAATGGCTGAGTCCTGGCGACAGGTTTACCCAGCACCCACCTAGTGTTCATTGTACCCATTAGGTTGGTTGACTCCTCTGCCTCCAGTTGCTTTTCACTGAGTTTTACTTCTCTCTGTGCTGCACACGTATGTTCATTAGTTAGTTCCAGTTTAGAGTGAGTACATTCCATTCCTGAGATACTTCACTCTGGAGAATGGTCTCCAGTTCCATGCAAATTGTTGCACCTATTCCTTTGACCTCATTGCTATGCCTGCCTGGCCATAGGATTCTTGCCTTTCCTTCTGCATGAGCAAGGCCTAGCTCAACAGGAATGTGGGAGCAGTCAGACTAAACTTGCAGAAATAGTCATTGTGACCCTTCTTCCATTCATCATTATATTTGCTTACATGCCTATTTCTCTCTCTCTCACTCTTTCTCTCTCTTTTGGACCATGCTCTCGTCTGAAGGGCATTCATAATGCTTTATAATACCTAGTTACAATGCCTAGGGCCTAGCAGAACACCTGGTAGAAACTAGGTGCTCAATATATATTAATTCAGTCAGTAAAATTCCCACAATGGCAACTCAGAAAAAAATAGTGATTTTTTTTTTTAATTGAAACTTTCTCTGACCTCCTACTCAACCTCTTGGATAATGTGTAGTTATTCTTTGACCTGGCTTTTCTGGGCTAGCCCCAATCTAAGAGTAGTTTATATTTATCTGAAACAATTTAATCCCTATGGCATTGTTTCAAAGAGCCACAGGTAATAAATCTTTTCAATTATTTGGGGGCTTGTAACTGTAAATGCTCAATAAGTATGTGTTTATCAATTGGTTAGATAAACATTTAAGAAATTTTAATTACAAACCAACCAAATAAGGACAAATACATTATATTTTTCAAACCATGTGTCCTCCTTCTTTGGCGTCAAAACCAACTCCTTTATTGGTTGCTAATTTTACATAAATAAGTCCTTGAATATATACTATCATATTTCTTCCAGCATTACTTTAATTTGAATGTAACCTGTTCTAGCTCTTTAGACCTGTCTAAGCCCTGTTTTCAAACCTCCCAATAAATATGCCCCCAAAATGTTTGAAAAGATATAAGATCAGACAATTAAGTTCATGAACTCATCCTAGAAAAAGTGCTATGTACCTCACTGTGGAATATCACTATGGTCACCTTCAAGGTACTCCTCTTGGGAAGCTATGCACCGATGCCAGTGCCTAGTCCCCTCTTCAAAGCAATTTTGAAACTCTTTTTCTGGAATGGCCCATCAGAGTTGTTATCATACAAGGTCTGAACTCATCCTAGAAAAATAGAGACATTCAGCAATGATGTATGTAGCACTTTTTCTTGGACGAGTTCGTGAACTTAATTATGAGCTTCCAAACTCATGAGCTTTTACTGAAGGATTTGTGGAAAGACAAGGAAGTTGTTTACCTTACATATTAACAAACAGAAATTTCTAGAACATTTATTAAAAATTTCTCTTTGATCTCAAAGACCTACTTCTTAGAGCAACTGTTCCCTCTCTTTGCTATATAATCCCGAATCTGTCATGCAGTACTCAATACTCATTCTTGCTTTTCTCCCTCCATTCTCTGGCTACTTTTTCTTCTTGTCTTACCCTTCAGTTAGAAACTTTTCCTAAAGAAGTTTTCCCTGTTTTTAAGTAAACTAACTTGGAACTTTCCAGTTATCTAAGGTTCCTCTCCAAAACTAGCTGAGCAACAAAGGAGACTTACTTCTGGGGTGGGCAAGAGTAAAAATGGGAATTCAAATATATGTTTAATATTTTCCTTATATTGTCTCCTACTAGCAGTTTTTTGTTTGTTTTTTTGTTTTGGGGGGGGTTTAAGACAGAGTTTCACTATGTTGCCTTGTAGAGAGCTGTGGTGTCATAGCTCACAGCAACCTCCAACATTTGGGCTTAAGCAATTCTCTTGCCTCAGCCTCCCAAGTAGCTGGGACTATAGACACTCACTACAATACCCAGCTATCTTTTGATTGTAGTTGTCATTGTTGTTTGGCAGGCCGGGGCTGGATTCGAACCCACCAGCTCTGGGTGTATGTGGCTGGTGCCTTAGCCGCTGAGCTACGGGCGCCCAGCTTCCTGCTAGCAGATTTAATGCATCTTTTAAATTATCCATAAGGCTGGTCATTCACAATCCTGAGCACATATAGAGCTTTATACATGTGTGTTTATCAACTTATTAGATAAAGGTCTCAGAAATTCTGATCGTCAGTTACTTGGAAGCATTAAGCAATGTTTAATTTACAGTTAATTTATGATGTTAATTTAACACATAATCACTGGACTACTATGTTGTGGCAAAATCCTAAATGCCAAAACTTATATTGTTTTGGAATGGGATGAGAAGTGTACCAGAATCCAAAAGAAGTTTCTATCGCATCAGGCTCTGCTAACCAAATAAAACTTGAAAACTGACCTGATGAGGTGATCTAAATGTCTCTTTAGGCTCATAATTTTCCAGGCCTCATTATATGATTTCACATTAGAGTTTTCAGCTTTTCAGCTTTTTTAATCACAAAGTAATAGACCAAAAACAAACTAAGAATATAAGCAATATCTAGATCGCGGTAGGAAGACTCAACCCCCTCTCAGCTAATTGACTGAACCACAAAGCCTAATTAGTGCTACAATCACTTCCTACTGGAACACATTCACTTACATTAGAACAATCTAATGTTAACTAACATTGTACATTAAACCTAGATCATGTTCACTAGCAGGGAAATCATTTTTAATAGGAAGAATTCAGTTTTAATGTTCTGTAATGGGCCATTTATTAGTATACAAGAGGGTCAGGAGAACTAATTAGAGACTGTTTGAGCAAGTGTAAGTAATATGGTTTTCCCAGGTTGCCATTTGGGATTCCAAATCCCAGAACAGAATACTTCCATGCAGATATAGTATCAGATTTTACATGCCTGTGGGATTATTTGAGTGCCCCAAAGCTCGATTTAAATGCCAGGTTGTGAAAATTTGCTTCACTAAAGCAAGTTTCAGTCACATTCATCCTTTTGATTTTTATAGGATCTGGGCAGCAAAAAGCTTGCTTAGTTTTTAAAAAATTAGTTGCATGGCATTCTTTTTTCATTTTATGTACTTCAGTATAAACACTGAAGAGCAAAATCTTGTCTCTTTTTCACACCACCCGGCATTCATGACAGTAATTATCTGGATTGCTTAATTCTCGCTCTCTTTCTGTTTGCATGTAACATACTTTACCCAAATTTCCCCAATGTGGGACCATCTAAACAGTTTCTTTTCTCAACAGTTGTGAGGAAAGCTGTCTAAGGAAAGGGAGTAATTTTGGAATTTGATAGCAAGGCCCCCGAGGATATAAAAACCAGCTCAAAATGCATCGTACAACTGCCTCAGGCAAGTGGGGTACACTGAGGCTATGAACAGCTGGCTGGCAACTATTATTTACATAATGAACTCGTTCTTTCCCACCCTCAGTATTTACCTGGAGATAATCTGCTCTCTCTCTCTTACTCTAAAGGAGCCATCCAGGATACAGCCAAGCCATCCTAAACCAATCTGTGCCAGCAGGTAGCCAGCATGGCCTCCGCTGCTCACCTCCTTCAAGGAGCTCAGGCCCAGGATTTGATCCTCATGCCTATATTTCACAACTGGCCCTTTCACTGTTTCCGTCTCAAGTCATTTTTCTCTTAATGTATAGCCTTATCCTTTAAGCAACAAGAAAAACTCTTTTTCTTCTTTTTCAACAATTCTTTCCCTATTACCTCTTTCCTTTTCCTGTTTAATTGAAAACATAAATTACACTCCATATAAAAGCCAAACAAGAAGTCAGACTTCTGATAAACTCATGTAAAAGAATTGTGTCTAAGTACATTTAGAAAACAAACAAAAACAAAAGTCAAAATTTCTTCCCCCAGCTAATCTATAAAGCAATAGAATCTACAAACTCACAAACACAGTAGACCAACGTGACAATCTGATTCTGAAGTCAAAATAGAGTGGCAAAGAGGAAAGAACATCCCAGACAATTGTCAAGAAGTACCAGGAGTGGGAGATTGGTCTCAGCCGACATCAGCATTTTTATTAAATCTATCATAGTTAGCACAGCATGTTATTTGCACGGTATTAGATAAGCAGAATAATGGATAAGAATATAGAGTCCTAAAATAATTGCACACAAATAATGTGGAGCAGAAATCAAAGATCAGTGGGGAGAAACAATGGTTATTCAACTAGCAGGGCTGGGACACTGGGTTGTTTCTCAGGAAATAAATAAATTGGATTCTTAACCCATATCGTATCCAAAAATTAGTTACCAGTTGTATATTTACAAGAAGTATAAAAGGTAAAATTGTAGAAATTATAGAATAAAACACTGACTATTGTTACAATCTGAGTGTAGATTTCATAAGCAACAATGAAATCTGCACAGTGTAAAAGAAAAGGCCTAGTTTTACATTAGAACCAAAACTTGTGTTCATTACAAGACATAGGAGTTAAAAGGTCAAGTCACAGAATGGGAGGCTTTAGCGATACGTATTTTTCACAAAGGATTCTTATAGAGAATCAAGAAGAGAAAACGACCCAATGGAAAACTAAATAAAAACATCAATGGATATTTTATATCATCGACAATACAAATGGCCCTGTGTACAGGAAAAGATGGCTATCTTTCTTGGTAATCAGAAAAATATAAATTAAAACCACAGTGGGAATGATTGATTGATGTTTGTGAAAATGAAAATGATGACGAATTTTAAAATTCAGACAAAAACAAGGTAAGAGTCTCTATCACACAGCTGATGATAGTATAAACTATTACAGCCACTTGGAAAAAGCATATCCTGGAATTACTAAGGTATGCCATAATCACGTCCTTGATTGAGCAATATATTCCTAATTACATACCATAGAAAAACTCTAACCTATAAGAGAAGAGGTTTTCTGCAAGGATGTGCTTAGTAGTCCCAAACAAGAAATGACTTCACTCCCCACCAACAGGATGACCCATGTGATGTAGTCACACAATAAAATAAGACATAGGAGTGAGAGTTAATGAATTACTGTTACATGCTTTCATATATGAGGATATACATATATATTATATGGGAGGGTGGGGTATGAGAGAAATTTAATAAATGTGGGGCCGCAGAGGACTTCTAGGCACTCATAATATTTATTTCTTATCTTCTGTGGTGGATTCATGGATGTTCTATTTATTATTATTCTTTAAATATACAGATGGGTTCTATACACTTTAGGGTGCATGGTATATTTCCCAATAATCAAACACCTTTCCAAAGAATCGGTGGTCAAAACTGAAAACTCTTGGGAGTTGACAGAAGTCCTCTTCAAAATGTTTTAAAGTTGAAATAACTACTACTCATGGACAAGATCAGATCCAGAGATTTTAGGAGCAAAAAACATGCTCCTTCGAGACCACCATGTCAGTTTTGCTGACCACTACATCCATAGCAGCTGGCCTAGTAATAAGACACACAGCCAAGTACTCAATAAATATTTTTTGAATGAATGTGGTACATCATGAACAATAGAGAATTAGATTCTTAAAGTGTCCCTAAATTCTATTTGCATATATCCAATAGTATAGAGAATAATAAAATGATCTCCAAATGTATTAATTAACATATAGACAAAGCTGCTATAACAATGAGACCCCCCCCAATTGCAGTGCTTTGAATAGGATAGTAATGTATATTTCACTCATGCACCAGTCCAAAATTAGGAGTCAGGGGACCTCAAGTATATATGCGACTCTGTTCTTGGAGGTCCTCAGGGATTCAGCACCTTCCTCTTTTGTTCCATCAACTCTTAGCACAAGGGTTGGTGAACATCTACAAAGGGCAGGTAGAAAACATTCTAGGCTTTGATGGATACATAGGGGTTATCTGTGGTATGTTTTTCTTTTTTGTATTCAATCACGCTTCAAATTGTAAAATATCTATCTGTCTATCTATCTATCTACATTTAGCTCAAAACAGTGGTTCTCAGCCTTCCTAACGCCGTAGTCCTTTAATACAGTTCCTGTGAGTTGGCAACCCACAGGCTGAGAACCACTGGCTCAAAAAGTATATTAAACAAGGCATTTGGCCATGTGGCCTAAGGACTATGCGAGCCCTATGCGAGTCCAGAACACTGTCTGTGCTTTCAGAATTGAGGGTTGAAACTAGATTACCAGCAGCACATCCTATCCCAGCAGGTGAGACAGGAAACTGAGAAGATGTAAAGACAAGCAATTTCCTCTAAGGAAGTGAGTGGGAAGTCACACACCTCGCTTCTAATCTCATTATCTTGGCAAGGATTTAGTCATATGATCACACACAGCTGCAAGGAGACTGAAGAACCTAATCTCCTGCTAGGCAGCCATGCGCCCTTTTAAACTCAGGTGAAAGTTTCTATTCCTGTGGAAGAGAAAGAGAGTAATATAATATTGCAGACAGAGATGCAACCTACTCTATAAACATCTACACAATTCCATTCCCTTCCCTCCTCTCCTGAAGATAACCTCTATCCAGAATTTGCTATTTATCATTTCCATTCATATGTATTTTTCCATGACCATTACTTTTGTTAGCTTTAACTTTTATATGCATGGCATCATGCTAGATGTATCATTTTGCTATTTTTTTCCATTCAGTCTTACGCTTTTGAGATTTTTTTTTTTCCTTGCTAATACAATACCACACTAGTTCACTCAATTGGCCGGCTACATAGCGTTCATTATGTGGATGTAGTACAAACTATTTATCAGTTCCCCTGTTGGTGAAAATTAGGTTGCTTCCGATCTTTCTCCAAGGTCTAGAGCTCAGAGAAAAGGTGTTAGTGATAGTCCGGGAAGGAGACGGCCATACCCTGAGCAAAGGTCTATACTATGAAAATTAAGAAAACAAAGCAGATCCAGGAAAATGAAAACTTGTTTTTAATCTCCTTTGCTGGCACTTCTTTCTCTTAAATTTTCGTTTTCCACAAAGCTTTTTGTCCTTTTTGTTGTGTCCTCTCTCAGTATGTAATGTCATCTGCTCCAGTGAATCAAGGTACGTCGTCGGCCACTACGAGAATTCAAGTTTCAATCTTCCTCCGCTGCTCAGACCTCCTTTGTTCCTCTTTCCCTTTCACTTTTCTCCCTTCTCTGTGGCTCCCTTTCAAAACCACTGCCCACTCCGTTTACTCATAAAGAGCAGTTCAGCTCTCTCTACCGTCTATCTCCACATCTTTTCTTTTTGAGATAGAGTCTCACTTTGTCACCCTTGGTAGTACCATGGCTCATAGCAACCTCAAAATCTTTGACTCAAGCAATCCTCTTGCCTTGGCCTCCCAAGTAGCTGGGACTACAGGCTTCTGCCACACACTCAGTTATTTTTTTACAGAAGCGGTCTCACTCTGGCTCAGGCCTCACCTGTGAGCTCAAGCAATCCACCTGCCTGGACCTCCCAGAGTGCTAGGACTATAGGCAGGAGCCACCAAGCCTGGCCTATGTCCACCTTTAATTCTACATTAAGTTTTTAGGGAAGGGGGCATACTTCACAACTCAGCACCAGGTTTGAAAAACTGTACATGGAGGCTTATGTTCTAGACACCGGCCAGCCATTTCTCTAGTCTGTGTGTATGTATTGTTGGTTGTGGCAGGTTTCTGGTTTTTTGGTGGTGGGAAATGAGGGCTGGGAGGAAGTGGTTTCTTGTTACCAGTTATAAAGGTGAGGTTATCTGTAGTTGGTAACCTCCTTGTGTGTGTACATTCAAAAACTGCCTTTGTGTGTTCCCTCCAAGCATGAATAAGCACTGATTGATTTAAATACTTGTTATATTTCAGCCTCTTTCAACACTTTGAGTAGTGGGCTTAAATATAGTTGACAAAGTTAGCCCTACTTAATTAAGAATACTTTATTTTTGGGTACCTCAACTACAGCACTTCAGAAATTAATGCAGATTTATGCAAAAATAACCAAACGAATACCACTCAGCCCTTCCTTTTTTGTTTTTATTATTATTGGTACATAATAATTGTACATGCTTAGAGTGTACACTATGATATTTTGATACATGTATATAGTGTATGATGATTACATCAGGGTAATTAGCATGTTTGTCACCTCATACAGTTAGCTTCTCTTTGTGTTGGGAACATTCAAAACCCACGCTTCTAGCTATTTGAAAATGTAGAATAAATTGCTGTTTATTATAGTGACCCTCTAGTGTTATACAACAGTAGAACGTATTTCTCCTCTTTAGCTGTAGTTTTGTTATCTCACTTTTGCCTATCCATCTCTCCCCCACACTCTACCCTGCCTCTGGTAATTTCTACTCTACTCTCTACTTTTACAAGATCACCTTTTTAGCCTCCACCGATGAGTGAGGATGTGCGGTATTTATCTTTCCGCTGGCACTTATTTTAACAGGACCAGAGTCTGTCTAACTCTACAGAGAAACAAGTTAAAGTAAATACCTGCCTTCAGGAATTGTTTTCTGCAACCCGTCTCAAAGACTGATCTGTCTCAAAGAGAGTTGTTAAAAAAGCAGAAATGTCTTAAGAATATAAGATGGAACTTAAATGGTAAGGCAATAAAAATCTTTTTTTTTTTAAATTTTGGGTAAAAACAAATGTGACAGCAAAAAACCAGATTGGATTCTTCTCACTGAATCATAATTTAGCTTGTGACACAATCTAGAGTCCTTGTCATCACCTGATCATCTATGCAAGGCTATAATCCATGAAGCACTTCTTCTCCTCTGGGGTTCCCTACAGGACCCTGACCAAGCTGACTTCCTGCAGGCTCCCTGGGATTAGCCAGAACTTCATCAGGTCAATGGTACTCGGGCGCTCCTGCCCATACCACATCACACGCCCACATCTGAATCCAAAGACTCCACTGTCTTTGCTTATTTGAGCCACAAAATAGGGTATACAATAACACGAAACAAATAATCAAGCTTTGGGGACCTTACATATCAGCCTGGAGGATGGTGAAAGCTTGAGAGACTGAATCCAGTCAAATGGCATGATTATTCTGTCACTTTTTACTCAAAACTTATCTTCTTCCCCCTTGACACCCACATGCTTTCTTTGCTTTGAAAACTTGATTAACATTATTGATCAATTAATTATAAAACAAGGGGGGTAAATAAGAGGGAAGTGTGAAAAAGACTTCCAGAATATCCAAAATAACTTTTTAGTATTTTATATTGATTGACAGATTCTATTGATACAAACAGGCAAGATTGAGGTACCCAAATGATATTCAAGTATACAGAGAGATGCATTGGGGAGAAAAAGGTTTATAGGACCCTATAAGTCAAGAAGGGGATATTAAGAGGATGTGATTGATCACGTATCACTAAGTGGATAATAATATTAGCAGTAGCAGCAATATCGTGAACTGATATGGAACTTTCTATTTAATGCCATTTGTGGCAATTTATTAATAATTAAATATAAAGTGTACCTGGTTTCCTATCTCCATAAAGTGCACATTAAATTCATCCCAGATGTTCATCTCCAATTGCCAACATACCCTCATTGATTTGTGCAGTAGAATAGTCTTTGTAGCAAAAGAGAAGGGGAGAAAAAAATTAAATTTTATTGCCTACTCTGTGCCAAGACACACTATGCACATTATATCATCAAATCCTCACAACAATCATGTATTATATTACTATTCCCAATTCGTAAATGGGAAATCAGAGATTGAGAAAGGCCAAAGAACATTTTTAATGTTTCACAACTAGAAGGTGGGAGAATGAGTATTTGAATTGTAACCCATCTGGCTTCAAATCCCAGCAAGCTTTCTTTCCTCTGTGTTAAAATCCTCCCTAATGACTGTCGTATGTAACTGTGAAGAGGTAGAATGGGAACATTTTTTTCCATACTCCCCTAATCTAACTTCTTTTCTAATTTCAAAATAGTAAGTGGTTCAAATGTTTTTGTTACATGGATACCTTTATAACGTTTAAGTCAGAGCTTTAAACATGCCCATCACCTGAATTGTGTTCACTGTACCCAATAGGTGGGTTTTTAGCCCCCCTTCTTGATTACCTATGACCTTTACAGCTCTTGATGCCCCCATGTGTGCCCATCAATTAGCTCCCAATTATTAAAGAGCAGGTGTGGTGTTTGTTTTTCCATTCCTGAGATGCTTCACTTAGGATATGGTCTCCAATTCTGCCCGAATTTCTGCAAAAGACATTTTATTCCTTTTCATGGCTGACTGCCACTCCATGGTATGTGGCATGTGTGTGTGTGCACATTTTTCACATTTTCTTAATCCCGTCACGAATTGATGGGCCCTTAGGTTGATTCCATATCTTTGTGATTGTGAATTGTGCTATAATAAAAATTCAAGTGCAAGTGTCTTGTTGATAACATGGCTTCTATTCCTTTGGGTAGACATTGAATAGTGGGACTGTAGACCTAAATGATAAGTCTACATTTATTTCTTAGAGGAGTTTCCATACTGTTTTCCATAGCTGCTGTACTAATTTGCAGTCCCAGCCAACAGTGAATAACCATTCCCTTCTCTCTGCATCAATGCCAGTATCTATTGTTTTTTTTTTTACTTTTTAATAATGGCCATTTTGACAGTAGTAAGATTAGTGATTCTAATTTGCACTTCCCTGATGGTTAATAGTGTTGAGAACTTTATATATTTGTTGGCCATTTGTCTATCTCCTTTGGAAAAACTTCTGTTCATATCTTTAGCCCACTATCTAACGGGGTTGTTTGGTTTTGTCTTGCTGATTTGCTTTAGTTCTTTGTAGATTCTGGATATTAGCTCTTTATTGGATGTACAGTTTGTGAATATTTTCTCCCATTCTATAGTCTATTCACTGTTGATTATTTCCTGTGCACAAATTTTAATTGAATCAAGTCCCATTTATTTATTTTATTGTTACTATACTTGCCTTTGGGACCTTAGACATAAATTCTTTGCCTAGGCCAATGTCTAGAAGAGTTTTTCCTACATTTTCTTCTAGAATCTTAATGGTGTTATGCTTTACATTTAAGCATTTTATGTATTTTGAATTAAATCTTGTATATAGCGAGAGACAGGGGGTCCTGTTTCATTCTTCTGCATGTAGCAATCCAATTTTCCAAGCTCTATATATGGAATAGGGCTTCCTTTCCCAGCATTTGCTGTCTAATTTGGTGAAGGTCAGTTGGTTGTAGGTAAACCATTTCATATCACATTCTCTATTCTCCCTTAATCTACCTTTGATGATTACCTTAACAAAGAAAATTAACATCAAACCTCATACCAAATCCAGATAGTAATCAAGATCTTTGGGGAAACCTCCAGGAATGCAATCCTTATGGGTCATTATGCAAGATGACTTTGCCTTCTACAACTAAGTCATTCAGAGGGAAAGCCTTTCACTAAAGTGCTGCTGATTGCAAGTGACTTCCAAATTCAAACAAGCATTTTAGGTCTATTTAATAGATCAATACAGTAATTCGCTCCTGGTCCCCTGAAATCATTTGTTTGGACATGATGTCTATGTAGACAGATTGAGGTGTATATATTAGCATGTGCAGGGAATTACACAAATAACCTGCATTGAAAAATGTTAAACCAATTTAGACTGTGTAAAGGAGGGAATAGTTAATTCATTTCCAAGTGACTGGAATTAAATGGGTCATTATAAAAGCAATGCCTTCAACAACCATCACAAAGGAAAATAAACCTTTTGGCCAAAAGATACACTCCATCACATATAGATGTTTCAGAATGCAACTGAACAGAGGCTAGAAAGAAAGCAGTAAATAAAACTTAATATGAGTTGAAGAAGTTTTGCTTTTTCTTCCTTTTTTTTTTTTAATCACTTCTATTTGACAGTGAAAGACTCTCTCAAGGGAAATAGTAGAGGACTTGTTGCTTGATTCATTTAAACTCAGTGGACAAAACACCAGAGGGGAACAATTTTGCCTTCTCTCCCCAGAGGAATAGGCTCTATGTGAAACTAATAATAATTTTCCATCTCTAATTTTCATGACCCAAAAGCCAGAGTTATGTGCTTATTTGCTCTAGTGTTGGGTTGGATTCCAGCAGCAACATTTCATACCAACTGAAGTCTTCTCATTATGTGTGCTGGGACAGCAGCCAAAAGACCATTGCAAGAATCCAAAGGGAATAAAATAAAAAGTTTTAGCGTGGATCCTTCCATCAGGAACAGAGAATTGGCAGAAAAAGAAAATTTTCGTTGCAACTGAGGTGTGACTCATTTGTCAGGTATTGAAGTAAAAGAAGATTCTCCGTGAAAGAAAAAAATTAAAAGAAAAGATGCCTTTGAAAGGACAGGGAAAGGAAATTCTTTGGTGATCAGTGAATGACTTGAGACTTGAACATGCCCATCAGTATAATGCTGAGGACAGTGAAGTCACATAAACTTTCATTCATTCATTTATTCAATCATTTGATCCATAGTTGTTTTATCACAAAGTACTTGATTTGCTGTTTTCTTAAGTTGTATTTTGTTTTTAATTGACACAATAATTGTACCTATGTATTGGTTGTAATTATGGTGTACAATGTGATGTTTTGATACATTTCTTGTGATTGTAATGACACAAAGGATGGTGGAGAAGGGATTGTGATGATACAAGGTGGGTGTCAGGGTGATCAGTAGGAAGGCTCTCACAATATTTAAAGGCAAGGAATGAGGAGGGCCTGAATAAAGAACAGGAAGAGTAGTATGAGGATCAGGAAAAAGCTTCACCTTTACTTGCTAAAGGTACTCAGAAAACCATAGACAAAAGACATGTTAATAGGAGAAAGGCATACAAATTTATTGATCATAATTTTACATGACATGGGAGCCTTCAGAATAAAGACCAAAAAATACAGTGGAAACTGTCCATGTTTAGACTTAGGCTCATCTAAGTACCAGCAGTTGTGCAGAAATACAATTAGATAAAAAGAGCATGGTCTAATGCTGAGTGGAGAAACCCAGCAAAGCCTACTGAACTGCTTTCTTCTTGACCTCCCTGAGAGCATTCCTTCCTTCTGGGTGTGGGGCAGGACCCTCTCTGGAATGGGGATCTCATGATCCACAGTCAAACAAGGTAGATCAGATAAATTCTTTATGGACAGTTTTCACACAGAAAGGCAGGTGGTAGGCAGGGTGGTTAGAGTAATATTTTTAGATTTTATGGCTGGCTTTGGGGAAAGGTGGTTCTGGTTTCCATGGCTAGCCTCAGGGGACAGGAGACAGAGACAAGAGGACAAGAAAAGGTCAGAGAAAAACTTCTGCTTCTGAGGCTGCTCTGAGGACTTCATTTCTCTCATTGGGGTATCATTTTCTGAGCCCAAATATTTAGAAAAGAGGAGTTGGTCTGAAAAATATTTCAAGATACAATGGGAAGGGCCTGATGATTGATTAGATATAAAGGATGATGAGAGAGAAGGACAAATATCTGAAACCTCAGAAGTTGAAATGAGAAGGAGAAAGGAGATAGTCAAAAGTAGCAGTACTTGGCCAGAGGGCCAGGACAGGAGAAGCTGAAAGAAACCGTGATTAAGACACATAGGTAGAGATACTATCTGAGGTGTCCTGGGTAAGATATGCCATTTCCCTAGGTCAATATCCTCATTTTTATTTGAAATGCTTGATTAGACGTCTTCTAATGATATACTTAGGCCTATTATATTTAAGTGCCCAACTACATTTTGTCTGACTGAATTCCAATCTAAAATCACTAAGTAGCTTGGCAGCTGTAGTTCAAGCAACTAAGATCAGCCACATATACCAGAGCTGGCAGGTTCGAATCCAGCCTGGGCCTGCCGAACAACAATGACAACAACAATCAAAAAATAGCCAGGCATTGTGGCAGGCGCCTGTAATCCCAGCTATTTGGGAGGCTGACGCAAGAGATTCACTGAAGCCTGGGAGTTGGAGGTTGCTGTGAGCTGTGATACCATGGCACTTTACCCAGTGCGACAGCTTGAGGCTCTGTCTCAAAAAATAATAATAAAATAAAATAGAATCGCCAAGTACACTGCACCCTGCCTATACAACTACTTTGAAGTCAGTTGCCAAGCTAGTTCTATAACGCTCTTTTAGGCCCATCATTTCCTTCTCTTCATTTTTTCTATCAACGTCTCCAACAGACTGAGGCACAATTGAAAGCTCCAGTTCAATCCGATCATCCTGCAGCACAATTCTGATATGAATCATGAGCATTTCCATTATGTAAAATCTCAATTTTCAGTTCAAACTATTAGCATACAAGGCATTCCATTTTCCGCTATTTGGAATCTCTGGCGTTTCAGAGTTTGCCAGTAAGTATAAGTTAAGACAATGATAAAAATCAAAACATAATCTTGGTAGCCATTTGGACAGAGGAACATTGTCAACATGGCCTTTCTATTCTAATTTTTACTAATCTTCCCTGACACATGTGTTTTTTCATTTATTTAATACATTTTCGTTGAACACTATTTTGGGGACCTTGGTATGCTTTGGTGCGAGGAAAAAAATAGCAAAAATTCTTACCATTATGAAGCTTAATTCTAGTACAGAAAAATATCTAATTAAATGGTATATATGTGTATGTTTGTGAATAGATAGATGCTAGATAGATCAATACCTCGATAGATCAACAGATATAGATAGATGAATAAAAACTTCAGCAGAATAAGGAATATTGGACTGAGGACATTCATGGGATGTAGGACTTTCAGTGTTCAAACAAGGGAAGTTCCAGCCATACTAAGACAAGTTGGCCATCTAGAGTGCAGACTGGGGAAGGCATGAGCAATTTTAAAATAGGAAGCTCAGTGTAGGCCTAACTGAGATGTTATCTGAGCAAAGTCTACATAGAGGTCAGGAAGTTAGACATTTATTTATCTGGAAGAAAAGCATTCTAGACAGTGGGAAGAGTTAAAAGTCCCTAAGGTAAGAGAATGCTTGGTGTGAATATACACAGCAAAATGATATTCCCTATATTACACATAGGCTATGCCCATAAAGCAGGAATATAAAGATTGAGGTATGACTTAGAACAGTATTCAGATCTAGGATCTGACATTGGACCTCTCTAAACTCTCTAGGGGTATATTTACACATTGTGGGATATAATAAAAATAGCAGGTTGAAAAATTAGTGAATGGAAAGGAATCAGATAAAATTACATTTGTACTGAATCAACAAACCAGGAGAACTTCAATCCAAAATTCATCGTAGTTTTTCTTCAATATCCTTTGAGTCACTTAGACTTTGTCAATATAAATAAACCCAACTTGAAACCAATCAATATAATTTTCCTTCTACATTTTTCTGGCACTTAGTTTCTGTCTAGCTTTAACGATAAAATATGGGCATGAAGAATCCTAAAACATTCAGTAAATATTGGGTATGACCTTACTAACCCCAGCCTTAATCTGTACCAAGACTAAGTCAGCCTTTCACAAGAAAAACAGAACCTTGCATTTTTCTCAACATTTTAATTCTTATTGACAGCTCCTCTGGGTAATTCACACCAAAGAAAACCTTTAGCTGAGAAGGATTTTACATGAATTAGTTAGAGCTATTGTTTCAGCAACCCACACAATTGTATTAAATGTCGTATTCATTTTGTGTGTGGTAGACAGAGTTTTCCTGTTTAGCCAGAGTGAATACGTCAACTAAAACCAGATTGACATAACCCAAATCTTTCCTCTGTAGTTTTTTTCCCTACTCAAGGATACATTTCGGCCTCACATGTACCAAGTCACAACCGAAGTCCCTTTCTCTTCACTTTTTACCACATCCTAAGCAATTCCTCCAAGGACTTCCTCAGAGTTACCTGCAGATGGGAAAGGCAATTCACAATGCAATAAAATTTATAGCTCATAAAATTATGAATAAGCCAAACGTTAAAAAAGAAAAGTTAAACTAGGTTTAAAATGATTTTTATAATATCAACCACATGAATTGACACAGAAAATGAATTGCAAATGTAAGGGAATGCAACAACTAAATGCTCTGTGCTCTCTGGGTGTTAAATGGAGGCTGTCAGCACCACACAAAGAGATTCAGGAAATAGTCATTGATTTCTCTCGGTAGAGGTGGCCGATGGAAGGTCTAAAGGAGAATTTTTAAGACAGATTAACGGTCTTAAAACTGGGATGACTATACATACACAAGCCAAAAAAGGATGTATCTGGAAAGCAGATGATGTAAGGATGTAAGTCAATGAAAATCATCACTGGATTTTATGTAAGGAAAATAAAGAACAAATAAAGAATTAAACAATCAAATATTTCTTTCTCTGGAGAAAAGTTTTTTTTGTTTAAAAAAGTATGAGAGTACTTACGAATCTTAGAATAGCCTCCGTGTTCCTTTTCACTTACCTATTTAACTATGGTTACACCTTGCCACAGTGATATCAAAATCTAGAAGGGTGAGTAATGAAAACAGATGTTATAAATATCTAATCCAGGGTGCACCTGTCTCCCACAGGGGTTGTCACTGATGGTCTTTTGTTTCTTACCATGCACACCTCTCCTGAATGGTTTCATCTATTTCACTGGCTGTAATGATCTTCCATGCATTGAGGACTCCTAAACGAATGACATTATCACTCATATTTCTGTGTCCCAAGATATTTTTAACACTATTTCAATGTTTCCCAGTAACTTCTTTCGTATGCCCAAATTCAAGCTACAGATCACACCCCTGTCTTCTTTTTCCTCTGTATTCTCCACCCCAGTTAAACACCATTTACCCAAAATGTATGTAGGTTGGTGGGGAATGGGGAGACAGTGGGACAATGAAATCACTATTTATTCATCCTTCTTGGCTGATATCTCTAGTCCTTTCCACCCAATTAGCATATGTAAAGATTTATACCTCTGACCTGTCTATTGAGTTTATCCTTTTCAATCTGTATTCACTATTAGTTAATACTCTCTTTCAGGTTCATTTCTGGTCTTTCCCCTACTTTGCTGTCTATCCCTAGGGGGCTGACCTCTGCAAAGCTCCCTTACTTTGGCTTCTACTTTGCTTTGATCAATGGGGCACATGTGGAAAACTGTAAGTCTGAAAGAAGGAGCAGGGGGTGATCGGGTTATTTCCAGCCACAGTGCAACCCAAATCCTCCATGGTCATCAGGCTTCCAGGTTTTGGCCCATGCTATTTCTCGGGGTACAATTTACCTTTTTACTTTTTCCACATGACAAATCCCCACTTACTTCATGCCCAGCTCAAATATCAACTGATGACCTTCTCAGCTCACAGGAATGAATCCTTCCCTCTTCCCATAAAAATACCTTCAGTGTGGCACTTAAGGCACCAATGAAATTGCTCCCCAACTCAAGAAATAAATATCATGGTATATTATTAAAACACTGGGTACATTTTATTTGTTAATGACTTAACATTCAACCGTTCTTCCTAAATCTATCAGGCAACCTCACCTTTATCACTCTGGTTTTCTTCTACACTCCCACATAAGCAACACTTTTTCAGTCTCAAATATTGAAATCCTCTGAGAGTATTTGGTCTTGTTTTACCCTCCTCCCCTCCTGGAGTGGCTTCTACCACTCCTATGGCTCCCTCTACAGTCGGTAAACGGATGGCTCTTAATTTATGTCTCTGGCCCAGGTTTGTCTCCTCGATGTCAGGTGTGAATACTCGGCACTTCTCTTTCTGTAGGTCCCACAGGCTTCTCTGAAGCAATATAGCAAACCTTAACTCATTACCGCCATCATCCCACCTAATCTTCCACTCCCCACCCTTTCCACTAATCTGTTTTAGGAATAGCACTGTGAAATTTCTCCAGCTGGAAACTTAAGAGTCAAGACTGGTTTCCCTCTTCCTAGCTAACTTATTTAAATTAGTCAGAAATTATTGTAGATTTTCCCTCCTTATTGACTTGGTAATCTGTACCCTGTTTTCTATTCTCATCATAATGCCCATTAATAGACTTCCATTATTTATCACTAAGATTAATTCTGCACTACCCATTTTCTCTGACTTCCTGTCCATTCTTCTCATTGCTGCTAGAAAAATGTTCCTCTTTACTCTCTGGACAGTAGTTCTCACCCCATCATACCTCAGCTGGGAACATTTAACGGCTGCCGAATGAGTTGAGAATGCAGTCTAAACCTTCATCATGACAGACAAGGCTCCACAATTTTGTCCCATCTAACTCACCTCTCACTGCTCCTTCCCTTCACATCATGCTCAAGGCACCTATTGCTCAGAGGCTACGGTACCAGCCGTATACACTGGAGCTGGCAGGTTTGAATCCAGCCCAGGCCTGCCAAACAACAAGGACAACTACAACCAGAAAATAGTCGGGCGTTGTGGCAGGTGCCTATAGTCCCAGCTACTTGGGAGGCTGAGGCAAGAGAATCACTTAAACCCAGGAGTTCAAGATTGCTGTGAGCTGTGACACCCTAGCCCTCTACCAAGGGTGACATAATAAGACTCTGTCTCAAAGGAAAAAAAGTATCTGTGGTTCTCAACTCGATTTAGCCTCATATATCATTGCCTGTGGCCCTCTCTCCCATCTTCCCAGAATGCACTTCCTACTTTCTTAGCCTGGAAGGCACTTTGGCCCTCATGGAGTTTCCACCAGGTATCACTTCCTCCAGAAAGTATCATACAATCTCATTAAGGTGCACTTCTTCCATTATCCAGAATGCCCTGTGTGCATCTTTATGAGAACAACTGTCACTGATTGAAGGGCCAATCTGTGTCTTTTTCTTTGGGTTCTCTCAGCTTATACAGTTTTCAAGAACACAGCAGGGGTTAAATAAATATTTCTTGAATGAATAAAATAATCATAACACAATTACATGGATAGGTATGGCATATCTAAAATACATACATACTAATGAAGTAAATTGAAAGTTAAGGACGAGGCTTATTCACTTTGGAATCTCTAGCATTAAGCAGAATGCCTGATGTACAGCAAGTTCTCAGTAAATGTTAAATTTTTGATTGGTTCTGAATGGTCTAGATCAGCAGTTCTCAACCTGTGGGTCGTCCCTACCCACAGGAACTGTATGAAAGGGCTGAGGCATTAGGAAGGTTGAGAACCACTGATCTAGATTGAGGTGGGTTGGTGCCTGAGTTTATGGGATAATCACACCTGCTAGTGTTCCCTGGTTCTATGCCAAACTCTTAAGTCTGTCTGTCTGTCATTTGAGGACCTCTTCAGAACAGAGCTCTATGAAAAAGTTAAAAGTGATTCAAGGGTTGGTATTTGTTCTCTTAGAAATTTGCAATCCAAATACATACATAAATGCACATAGAACTTTACTGTCAGAGTTCATGATATGAATGGAACAAACAAGACCTTACTAGATAAATAAAATAGCTCACCACCCCCAGGAGCCCTATGGAATCAGAGATAACATTGTCCCTATATGCCATTTTACGATACAAAATTTTTTTTCTAAAATCCATGTCAAGAGCTAGGAAATGAGTCAGAAAGACATCACACTCTATGAGATAACTTACTCTAATTTCCTCATTAGCGAAAACGACATCATCATAAAGAATATCTGCCAACAATCTGATATAAAAATGTACATGCATCATGAAAAATAATTGCTGTTCAATTACTCCTGAATTATAAAGCCTCCATACAGGTGCAATAATGCAAGAGCCTTGAAAGGATGAAAAACTGCTTAGCTTAGGTAATTACATGTGTTTGAATAAAGTCCCCGGAATAAAATCTGCAGAGTTTGAAGAAACAATGAAATCAGAACCAAAGAGCTATTTATAACTATATATTTTTAAATTTTCTGTTTTTTTTCTCATGCATAAATTTTGAAAGGCCAGGGATAATTTTTTTCCTCTGGGGTACAGAGAGAGGGAAAGATGGAGCAGCTCTTCCTTTGCGTCTCCCCATCCCATCTCTCAAATTGGATCCACAGGGAGGGCACTGTAACGATAGAAATCTAGCCATAACCATGGTAATTGCATCTTTAAAAATAGTTAAATCTTACTTATGCCCTGTGCATAGCTTATATATATGAAAAATAAAATTTATAGGAAGATGACTCTATTACTATTGTGAAAAATATGTATTTCTTATAAATTTCCAGGGTCTTTAGCAAGGGTTGGAAATATCATCTAATCCAAAGCTCTTATCACTGTATAAAACACTACAGGCCCTAAGTAGTTGAGTTTATTGTTCAAATAAACTTAGTTCAAATAAATGTAGTGGGAAAACCAGGTCTGAAACCATTTGTACAATATTATGGATTTTGATTAGGCTTCATCCAAGCCAATTTCTATTTTTCAGGATACTCAAACACAAAGATCTAGGACAGATTTTTATATCTAATTATAATGTTGAAAAAATAAATTTGGATTGGCAGCAAATGGGCATGAATTTTATAGTAAGGCAAGCTATTGTTTAGTTATCTGAGACCAGTCAGTTCACCTCTCAGATCTTCAGTCGTAAAACCCTAAAATAAGGGCCTTCGTCAAAGTGCCCTCTTCCAAATGTAACACTGTATAGTTTTGAAATTAGGAAGCGATTGTTCTAAAATGATAAACTTTTAAAATCAGATACACGAGCCCTAAGTCTATCCCACCATCCTCAATCCTCCCTTCTTCCACGGGAAGATGCCTTCATTAAGGGAGACATTATTTCCTCAAAACATGTCTGAAACTCATATTTCAAGCACATAGTAGGTTTAAAAATAGAGGCTTTCGCTTTCATCAACGTGCAAGACCAGTACCATAGAGATTATTTCCTTCTGTGTATCACTTAAAATTGCAGCAGGCAAAATCCAAATCTGAACATTGAGTAACATAGTTCATGATTCAACTGCTTACCATGTGTGCTCTACTTTTAATGAAAATATAATCTAATGTTAAAATAATAGGCACGTTATTTCGTTTACTCCAAAAAATAAAAGTGCTCAAAGAAATTAAAATTAGATGAGTATTTTGCAAGTAATTTTTAAACAACTAAAAACCTGTCCACTTTCCTATGTTAATAAAAACTTTAACTTTTTCTCAAGTTTATTACTATTCTACAACTTATCTTTATCATTGCCCAGTCTTCTCTGGGTGCTTTGCAAGGCAACAGCACAGTGTGCCAATAAATTTTCATGAAATCTGAACGGTATTCTGTACAGGGTGATTAAATAGTAATGTTCTAAGCTGCCTTTGCCTTGGGAATATTTATCGTTGTTACATAAAGTGTCATTGTGTTCTTTCTGTACAACAGAGGGGGACACTTTTCCTCTACTGAAGAAGTGGCTTCCTGCAAAAAAAAAAAAAAAAAATTAAAAAAGGAACTGAGTCCCTTCTTTTATCAACTATGAACATGTCTCGGGTGCTCCCAGCTCACAATGGCAGATGGTAAAGTCATCTTTCTTTGTTCCAATCCTCTTCCCTTATACTGACTAGAAGTGCTGACCACTGAGATGTTTCTGCTAGAAACTGTGCAGCATTTTTAACGCCCTTGTTCTGTCAGAAGCATTCTGCCTCTGAATTTCTAACAAATTCTGAGTTGTTTTACTCATTTTTGCCTAAATTATGACACCAGTGGTGGTGGCGGCAACAAAACAAGTAGCTGAGAATTATCAAGTCTTGCTAGTACCTCTTAACTAGTACTGGTACTTCTGATCTGAAGTAGAAAAAAAGTAGTTTCATATGAAGGACTTTAATCCTCTGTGCCCTGCCATAGTGTAGAAATTCACTCTGTTTGGACAGGTCCAACATGTACAAAGGATGACTTCAAACACGAGTCAAAATCCCATCTTGCAGAGCGAGTTAGGACTGAGGTTTCTGTTATCTCTTCAGTCTCATTTCTCCCCATCCTCCTTACTCTCCCTGATGCAGGATTTTCAAAAACGTTCCATCTGCGTTAGGCCCTTAAAGAGTACCGTGCTCTTTATCACAGAGAGCATACATTCTGTTAGGAATAACCCTCACCTTGCACATCTTCCCCAGCTGAATCCTATCCCTCCTTTAGATCTAAATGTAGATATCACTTCCATGAAAATTTTTTTGCAGACTTTCTGGCTTTGGGATAGAAGCCCTGCTATATCCCTTCATGGCATGTCATTCTTCCTCCATTACGATGCATAGATCTTGCTTAATTGTTGCTATCCCCCTGCCCCAGGCTGCAACTTAATAAAGTCAAGGTAGGTATTTTGTCCACATGGCATTCTGGTGCCCGGTACCTCCTAGGTACTCAGTGAAAATGTGTCAGTAGTCAGATGTGATGCACTTACTGCATGGGAAGGTGTTCGCGTCTTTCATAACATCCTGATAATGTCTCACCCTAAACCATTCTTTCATTTATTTATTCGGAAAATCAACCAGTCATTCATTTGTTCCGAATGTTTTAATATGCAGGTAGGGAACGAATTTTACCCAGTTATGAGAGTCAAGATTCTGATAGAAGACTTGGAAAAGCTTTATAAGCAGCATTTCTTGCAGAACTCTGATTGAATGAAGGTTATTTAGGTCTGGGTGTATCACGTGGCACAGCCGCTATAAGCCGCTAGGCACATAATGAACTAAGCAGCATGTTCTGGGCGCTGTGCTAGGCAGTGGGAGCATAAAGGTAAGAACTCTCCAAAACTCATGGTCAGCAAAGAAAATAGGCGTGCAAACTAAGTAAGATATTATTTAAAAGGATATGTTAAAAGAGGTACATATATACAGTGCATTAAGAGCACAGAGACGACTTTATGTTTGAGAATCTGAGGAACTTTACTGAAGATGTGATACTTCTGCTGAGGTTAAAAGGAAGCAGAGAGGTTCTCAAAGTGAATGGAAAATGAAAATTGTCCCAAGCAGGAGAAACAGCATGAGACAAAGCATGAAGAGGTAAGAGAACCTGCCATAGCCATGGAACTGTAGGCATGTTATCCAGCCCCATGGCAGAATGGCATGGGAAGACTTAGCACAAGGCATGAACTTGATCATAAAGGGCCTTCTGTGCCAGCAAAGAACTTCTAACTTGATCACACAGCTTAAAAAAAAATAACTCTGGAGGTTTAGGGAGGAGTAAATAGAGAAATGTTTCCCCATATCTTGGAAATTGAAACAACTACAGGTGATACGTATTTGGCATATGTAAAATTATGCAGTAAAAAAATGGTTGTTTATGCATTATCTTTTGATCTTTTTATTATATAAAGGAAAAAGTATCTGTTAAGCATAGGCTCTGGCATCAGGCCACCTAAGTTTAAGTTCCTGCTCTGCTACTTACCAATAATCTTGAACAAGTTATTTACATTATGTGCCTCAGTTTCCAGAAAAATGAGGCTCATACAAATAGCCTTTTCCTCATGAGATAGTTACAAATGAATTCATACTTAGAACAGAGCCTCACCCTCCAAGAAAGCTCTCAGTAAATGTTACCTATATCTATCTGGTGCCTAGTACCCACTATTATTATTTTAATTAGTATTATTATGTTAATTTTTACCTTCCATTATGGCAACCAATTTTATTTATGGTAGTAACTTTAAATTTCCTTGCTAAATAGGCTTACTTGATTTTAAAAAGTAAGTCATTTTACATTAGACTATTGAGAAAATAAGATATGGCAAAAATCAGGACAGTCATGAGGACAAGAGGTAGACAGCTGTGGCAAAGTATGAAAACAATTTCCAGGTGATGGAGTTTGAGATGGAAGGAAGCAATAGTGGAGTCCCAGTGCAAAGGAAACGTGCAAAAGGGCTCAAATGAAAGCAGAGTAGAGAAGGTGAAGGGAAAGGTAGGATTTACTAACTCTTTGGAAGGTTGGCTTGGCAGTACTCTCCTCCCTGCCAGGTCAAGGTCTAAAATGATTCCCAGCATATATTAAGTACTAAGCAAATATTTTCTGGAAAAAAGTAGGCACAAGAGGTGAGGACATAGTGGAGAACTAGGACGTTTCATGGAGCATCTAGG
Source organism: Galagoides demidoff (assembly GCA_963574575.1). NCBI lineage: Eukaryota > Metazoa > Chordata > Mammalia > Primates > Galagidae > Galagoides > Galagoides demidoff. Next base: position 88,418 of record CAUYQV010110641.1, read on the forward strand.
ACATTTCACAGTTTTCCCCCTGGGTTATGTGAGTAAGTGGTTTTGTTATGAACCATTAAGAAAGTGAGTAAGGGGAGCAGGATCTGGTAAGAGATAATTGTGAGTAAAGCTTGGGACAGGATGAGTTTGAATTTTCACCAGTTCACCAAGAACTCAGGAGGGATGTCTTAGGTCAGGACATCCATTTAAAAGCTATCAGTTCTGTATTTAGACATGACTTTCCTTCATTATCATATGGGAGGGAAATGTATGAAAAATAGGGATGAAATGGACAGTGTTTGCATTAGAAAGTATTCTCCAGAGAAACAACCAGTAACATGTGTGTGCATGTGTGTCCATGTATACACATAAGAAAGGACTTTATTTTATTTTATTTTATTTTTTTGAGACGGAGCCTCAAGCTATCCCCCTGGGTAGAGTGCCATGGCATCACAGCTCATAGCAACCTCCAACTCCTGGGCTCAAGCGAGTCTCCTGCCTCCGCCTCCCAAGCAGCTGGGACCACTGGCGCCCGCCACAACGCCCG